>JAQIXI010002493.1:0-10202 GCA_034700165.1 Galumnidae sp. Gr-Ori-00277
CTCATGACATGTCAACGATTGGTAACCACAAAGAAAACTAGAGTCGGCCGCAACTCATGACTGGCACCGACTCTACAAATACTATGGTCTGAAAAAACCCCTTAGGTTTTAAGGTTTGAAAAGTTGGAGCTTTAGTTTTAATATTAAATATTTATAAAAGTTTTGAAAAAAATATTTTTTTAGAAATTAAATAATAATTTATTTATAATAAATATTTCGTTGCCTTAATTTTTGAGACACTTTTCAAACATTGAAAAACTTTTCTATTCTTTTCTTCCAGACTTAACTGTTGTTCACTTCAAAGGTTTGAAAAGATTAGAGATTCAAACACTAAATGAAGTAAATTTGGAAACATTTAAAGTATTGATTGAAGACAACAGAAATACTATAAAACATCTAATAATAAGTTTTGGTTTCCACTGTTATGAAACTTTTGGTACTTTTGGTAAAACATTAATGACTTTAATATCAAAACTCAAGAATGTAATTGTTTTAAAGATCCATGGTTATTTATTATTTGATAAACAATTTGAATCTCAATTCAAGCAAATAATCCTAAATTGCAATCAATTGAAAAGTCTTTGTGTCAGTCATACAATCAGTAAATATAATAGTTTTGAAGATTTGTTGTCATCTCTTAAAAGATTTAAATCATTGAAACGTTTAGAATTAGGTTTAGAAATTGTCCCCTTTTTACAATTTAATGACGAAAATATGTCGTCACTTTTAAAATCTGAAGCCTTACGAGAGTTAACTCATCTGAAGCTCTGGTTTAATATGTGGTGGGAATCACCGATTGATACGAATAATGTGTTTAAAGACATTGAAAAGTATTTACCAAAACTTCAGTAATAATTAATTAATGGAATAGAATTTAAATGCAATGAAAAGACAGCATTTATTTTGAGTCGACTCCCAAATCTTCAAACAATTTGCTTAGATATAAGTAAAGACTCACCAAAACATAAATTTGAGACTAAACTGAAAGAGAAGTGCAAACAAATTATAAGAATTGATGTCAACAAATTGGAATTTTAAATAATTTTTTCAATATTACCTTCTTTTATCTAGGAGATATTTATCAGGAAATCTTTCTCCATTCTTGTAATTCTGACAATTTAAAAGTTCATAAATTAAAAAAATTGTTTATCAAAATTATAATAAATGTTCAAAAATTTTAATTAGAAATTATACATAAAAAATGATACTATACTTTATTATTTTTATCAAAATAAAAATCTATATACAGTAGAAGACCTATATAGTAAACCTAGGATTGTTAGTTGACCATATTGATCATTTTAACTTATACACTTTATTTATAAATTGCTATCGGAAAAATGTTCCAATTTTGTTCCATATTATTTTTTATCCTTTAATGATATTACAAAATTCATTGAAAAATTAACCTCATTAATAACTATGTATAAATTTATATTTAACCTTTACAATGCGTTGTATCATGTTTGACCCTATATTATAAAGAAAAAGCACTGACCAATGGTTAGGAATAATGTCTATAAAAGTTTAAACAAATAGTACTATCATTAATTCCAATAAATTCTAAATCTCCATATTATTTCTGGGTATAACTTTTACTTGTTCATAAGAATTAAAAATTGTTTATTTTGAAATATTTCCTGGATAAAAAAATGTCATGTGTAGATTTTTTTATTAGACTATCATTAGTATTGAAAAGATTATATTGCTCAAGTAAAAAAAATTATTTTATAATAAAACAATAATTGAAGTTGTAAAAAAGAATAGTATGTTTAGAATGATCATCTAATTATTTGTCGATGTATTATAGATTCTAATACTTTGTCCCAATGATTACTTCCGCGGAAGAATCGCTGCCATTTTCAAACCGTTCAAGCAATTCTTGATCTGTAAAAAGTATCATGTTTGGTCATAAACCTTGTTTATAAATTTTATTGTCATGTGATCATCTGATCACGTGACCTGAATATAATGGGTACGTTCCAAATATTCTAGTTATTTCCAAAGATATCAATGTTAGGCAATAATAACCTTAGTGATTAGTCGATCACATGAAGACGCATATCATACTAAGAAATCATTGAAATCGGTCAAGAAACAAAAAAATTATGATTGATGATTTAAGTAAAACTTCTAATTTTAAAACTTTTGAAAAACTTGAATCACTTGATATCTGTAATATTTTGTGGTATTTCACAAAAGAACATCAAATGGAACAATTTTGTTGCTTAGCAAATTTTGATTAAACTAACAATAAAGTCACCAGAGGTCAAGTTTGAAAAGGTCAAAAAATTTTAGGAAGTTTAATGTTAGTCCAATCAAAATGTGTCCAGCAAGAAAATTGTTCCCCTTGATGTCCTTTAGGGAAATACTACAAAATATTTCAGATATCCACAAATCCAAGTTTTTAAAATGGGTTTCAATGGGTATTTTTGCTTAAAACAGCGATATTAAATCTAATCGCGTTGGCATTGTTTATAAATATTTTTCCTTTTAAAACATTCCCTAATTTTTATACAAATTTTAACCAATATATTTGAGTTTGAACGCAAAACTTGTTTAACTTGGTCACATAATTTATGTGTAAATAATTATGGATAAGTTGTTTTTTAATTTGATATGAAAAATATGAAATACACTGAATCTTAATAATTTTTGAATAACTATCTTTTTAAGGGTAATATTTTAAAATGTGTTTCTCTTCAATGATTTTATTTTATTATTATTTTTTATATAAAATCCATCGAAATTTCTTTGTGTTATGGTTTAGTTATCGCTCAGGTTTTGAAACATTTGATACAAATCGATGTCATAATCCCTGTCACAAAAAATTTTATTATAAACACATTTTCGTAGATTAAGTCATTAAAATTATTACCAAGTTCAATTAAAATATTCCCTTTTAATAATCATTTAAATGTTTTTGAAATTGAATATTGAACTTTAATATTTATTTTTCTTATTCGTTGTATCAGGTCAAATTTCTATTATAATGAAAAGGTAATGAACAATGGATATCAATAATGTCTTTAAATTTTGAAAACTTTTCTTTTATTACTAATTCTAAATTTTCAGCATTATTTCTCAGTATACTTTTACTCGCTCATATTTTCAAGAGCATATTTTAAAAATTGTTATTATAAGTAATGATTTTCTATATTTTTGTCAAATTCTTGAATTTCTGGTATTATAATTCGATATAAATATACAATAATTTTAATTTAATTCAATGAAATAATTTTATATACATTTCTAAATGTATTCCTATTATTTTAAGTCATATAATAAATTAAAATAAATTAATAATAAATTAGTATATTTGCGTCACTAAAATGTTATGAAGCATATTATCGATTGAAACAGAAAAATAGAAAATTTATTTATTTAAATCAGAGATGACCACGTAGTAACCAGTAATATCATAATTCGGCAATGATGTCACTATCTTGGTCACAAACAACTATATGTACTTTTATATTACGTGTGTGGAAGTAATTTTTTGTAAAGAAATTAAATTTTCAACAAATAATCGATAGTCATATCTTTTATTTCACGCAAAACAATAATTAAGCTCTAATTTAGAGTCAAATTTAATGATATTATTAATTGTTTATATTGTAATTGATTTTGAAATACATCTTCAAAATCGATGAATAAAAATAAAATAATAATTATAATAATTTTCAGTTATTAATATGAATTTTTCTTATTAACCTCTCTATCGATAGCCACTTCTTTTGTGATTTAATATTTTCCTGATTTTTATGAAAGTTGTTTAAAAGTTTTTGAATAAAAACGATATTTATATGAAGTGTTTGTATAAAAGTTTTAACACAAACGCATTGAAAGTGTTTTTTGTTTTCTAAACATTATTTAGTGAAAATATTTATCAAAAATTCTTTTAATAATTAAATAATTACTTTAATAATATTTCTATAAATACATTTTTAATTAATTTAATGGTAAGTTGTGTCATCACATGTTTTTATTTAAATTTTTATTAATAACTAAATGGCAGGGATGGCAAAAGACTTCGATCTCAGGGGGTATGAGGGGAGGGTATTTTGGTCTCAGCTCAGGGGGGTATGAGGGAGGGAGGTATTTAAAAAAATCGCCAAAATCGTTAAAAATGATATATTAAAGGTTTTTTAGGTGTTTTTGCTTATAAATACATACAATTCAATCATATTTAACGTATTTTATCACTTTTAATGCATAAAACTAAGAATTTTTGACAAAAAACGACTATTTCAAAATTTGAAAAAATCTAAGTTACGAAAAATTCACTCTAAAAACGTTTGATGTTTTTACTCATTTTTGTTATGTTTTCTGTTATTTTCTTACACATTCTTCTTAATTACAGCCGACTTTTGACTTTTTTACTAATTTTTTCCGATTTTTTGCGGTTTTTTCTCAATTTTTCTCCTCTCCGCGATAGGGAGGGGGTCCTCTGAGCTCGGCTCAAGGGGGTATTTTGACGATTTTTCGGTCTCAGTGGGGTATTTTGGAATACCCCCTTTGTGCCATCCCTGCTAAATGGAAATGTGTTTATACAGAGAAACCACTTTTAATATTACATAGAACCGAAATGAATGTTACAAATACCGTAATGAATGTTACACAAAACCGTAATCAATGTTACATTGCTTGCGAAGAGTTACACATTTGAGTTCGATTTGAATGAAATTTTTATAATTTGCTTAAAAACAATTAATTCTTTAAAATTAAGTGATTTCACAACAAATTCAAAATTAATCCTTAGAAGTAATTGCAAAAAATGTTATAAATTTTTTCTAAATTTAGATAACTTTAAATAAATGTAACAATGATTTCGGTTTTGTGTAACATTCATTACGGTTCTTGTAACATTCATTTCGGTTCTATGTAATATTAAAAGCGGTTTCCCTGTAAGTAATAATTTCATTGAAATCAAAATAAAAGTCATTTGTTTTTGGTTTAATTTTATTTAATTATATTTATCTTTAAAAATAATTAAATCATTCATTGATTTCAATAAAAATTGTCTTTAATTAAAATTAATTCTTAGGGAAATATCAAGACTTCGGAAGGAAGACCTGAAATGGACTCAAATGTTGTGGAAAGTCGTGACACTTATGATAACCGGATTTGTGACGACTTGTCTGAAGAGATTCTCCAGTATTTGTCACTCAAAGACAAACTAAGACTCGAATGTGTGTCACAACAGTTCCGGAGGACTGTCTTCGAGAAACAATATTCTCTAAAAATCATTAAAGGAATGCGTGAAATGAGTTTAAAATCCATTGAAAAGTTTATAAAAAAATTAACGAAATTAACTGAAATAGAATTTGATTTGAAAGATAACTCTAATTGGGTTTTGAAACGAATGTTTGTCGAAACTATTATCAAAAACTGCAATAATTTAAAAGAAATTCAATTAAATTCTACAGAATTGCGATTAATAGGAATGCATACATTCGTCGAAAAGTTTGGTTCAAAATTGGTTTCACTTAAAGTGAAATACATTCAAATGTATGGATACGAGGGTTAGTTTTTTGAAGGATTGCAATATTAAATATTAATATAAGATTTGATAAAAATATCTTTTGTTTAGGAATTAAATAATAATTCATTTTTAAACAGATTTTCCGTTCGCTAACCTTTTGGGTAACTTTTCGTACATTGAAAAACTTGTCGTTCCTTTTCTTCCCGACTTAACTAATATTCACTTCAGATGTTTGAAGAGTTTAGAGATTCATAAACTATATGACAGAAGTTTGGAAACATTTAAAGTATTGATTGAAGACAACAGAAATACTTTAAAACAATTAATAATAGATTTTGATTTCTACGATAAGACAACTATTGGTACTTTTGGTAAAACAGTATTGAGTTTAATATCAAAACTTAAGAATTTAATTAATTTGGAGATCAAAAATGATTTATTATTTGATAAACAATTTGAACCTCAATTCGAGCAAATAATCCTAAATTGCAATCAATTGAAAAGTCTTTGTGTCAGTCATACTATCGATGAAAATAATAGTTTTGCAGATCTGTTGTCATCTCTTAAAAGATTTAAAGCATTGAAACGATTAGAATTATGGTTAACCTTTTATGACGTAATATCATCTAATGAAGAGACAGTGTCAACACTTTTAAGATGTGAAGCATTTCGAGAGTTGACTCATTTGAAACTCTGTTTTAATAATTTAGAGGGAAAACCGTTTAATGCGAATAATGTTTTTAAAGGCATTGAAAAGTATTTACCAAAACTTCAATTAATATCAATCGATGAAATAAATTTCTTTTGCAATGAGAATATTGTGAATATTCTGAGCGGACTCTCAAACCTTAAATCAATTGATTTAGAATTATCTGAAGATTCATTAAAAGATGAAATCGAGACTAAACTAAAAGAGAAGTGCAAACGAATCACAACAATTAATATCCTTCCAGAGTTTGAATATAGTGGAATACTATAAACCAGGGATACGCAAGGAGGGCATTTGGGATTGCATTCTTACTTTAGACCCAAATATGGCTGAAAATGGATAACTTTGATATAAAAGTAGACAATGAATACTTTATTCATCTTTTATCTACTAATCAAACTTTTTCCAGATATTTCCAATTTTAGAAACTAATAATTCAATAAATTGTATAAATTATTATAAAAATATTGTAATCAAAATAATTAATTTTAAAAATCTAATAAACAATTTTAAAAATAATTTTTCACTGAAACTATTTTTGCCTAATGAGTCGACTATGAATGAGATTACATTTTATTTGTTTTCGAGTGCATTGATTAAGTTATATTAAACTAATAAAAGTTGATATTAATTTATACTATTCTTTTATAAAAACTCATAATAGTTGTTATTTTTCAAGTATTTGCTAAGTAAGATAAGTTACCCTTGAATAATTTTTATCTAACTTATCTATAAATTATTTTATTTATATTCAGTTAACACTGAGAAAGAGATAAATTTTAATCATTAGAACTTTGGTCGGTATAACTCATAATTTCTTAGAAATGTTTTCAGAATTTTTTCAAATCTAAATGTAATCAACGTATTTATGAGCAAAGGTTTCAAACAAATATGATATAAGTGTTAAAATGAAAGTACAGTTAAAGTGAAGTTTAATTATTTTGAAATAATTTTAATTATTAAATGATTGAATTAATTTCAAATTGTATTAAAACAAATACAAAAAGTTAAGAAAAAGAGTTAATTATCAAATAAAACAAATTATTATTTGAATTGAATTTCGTTTTTAGTTTAAATTTTCAACAAAATGAGCACAAATTATAACAAGAGATCATTTGAAAGTTTATACAAAGAAATGGTTATTGAAAACAAACGACTGAAGACTTTAGAAAAGTTTAAGAAATTTTTTGACGAAAAAATTGGTACCAAAATTGAAAATTCTTTAGATTTAAGAGAAAAACAAGAATTAAATGATTTAGAAATTGAATACAAAGAAGTGGTCAACGAATTGACACTTAAAAAGATGACTTCATTTGAAAGTTTTGGCGACGATTTGTGTGCAGACATATTGAGTTATCTGTCATTTGAGGATAAATTCCGTTTTGAATGTGTGTCCCATCAGTGGAAGAGAACTGTCTTCGAAAGAGTCAACCGAATAGTCATTCGTCCCACAAATGAATTCAAGAAAATATATTCATTAGATTATAAAACTAAAAAAAAAGTTTTTGAAACAATTCTCCAGAAGTATCCGAATATCACAAAATGGGAAGTCTTTGAATTAAACAATGAAATGGCGGACATTATTATGAAGTATTTCAAACATTTGACTTCAACAGATAACTCATTCTTTGGTATAAATGAAAGAAAGGCCCAGAAATTTGCAAAATCTTTTGCGCCACAAATCAAGTCGTTTAAGTGTTATGAAAGCTATAACTTTAATCATAGAAAGTATCAATATTTTAGTAATAATTTCTTGAATTTTAAGGTTAATTTTAATAATTTTACAAATTTGCGAAAATTGGACATATCTTACCTTGATCAAGTGGTAAGTACAAATGAATTCCCTATCAAATGGTTAACCCATTTGAAAATACCATGTTATGAATCAGAAAAGGAAGGTATTTTAAATATACTTCAGAGGAATAGAAACCTGCAATACGTCGATATAAACTTTTATCGATGCGTTTTCCAAACAGTGGAGAGTATTGTCGAACAGCTCTCAGATTTGTCTTCACTCAAACAATTAATTATTGAATTTAATTCTTCTGAGATTTCAATTCTATTGTTTAATAAATTAGAAAAATTGGGTTATAATAACAAAACACTGGAAAAGTTGGTTCTCTCTTTTAGTTACTCTGATGTTATCGGATGTGTTTTCATAGAGTCATTGTTCGGAAAATTGAAATATTTTCCTAATCTAAAACACCTAAAGATATTCGACAATAAATCTGAAGAAAACGAATTCC
Organism: Galumnidae sp. Gr-Ori-00277; assembly: GCA_034700165.1. Classification (NCBI taxonomy): domain Eukaryota; kingdom Metazoa; phylum Arthropoda; class Arachnida; order Sarcoptiformes; family Galumnidae; species Galumnidae sp. Gr-Ori-00277. The sequence goes on from JAQIXI010002493.1 coordinate 8,441, forward strand.
TGAGTTGTGAACCCCTTAAGAACTGTAAAAGTCTTCGTTATTTGGAACTCAAAATCTGTCGATTGAGTAAAAATTTTTTCAAAAATATCGAAAACTATTTACCGAATTTGACTCATCTTTTAATTTGTGATTCAAAGACAACTCAACAGTCATTTATAATTTCATTAGAGCTTATAATCAAAAGTATTGGTTCACTGAAGAGAATACAAAGCCTTGAAATTCGTGACATATATTTAGAATCTGAAGATCGTATAACTGAAGACCAAATGAAAGCTCTGTTCGACAAATACTTTCCTCGACTTCGATATTTTTGGATTAGTTTTAGAGAAGGAAATAAATATCATTTCGAAAGGGGTTATAGTAATCACTCATATATTACTAAAATTAATAATTTATTCCCATTCTCTAAACATTACGTTTTATGACTGCACTTCTCTTACCGTTTCAGAGAAAGTGTCCCAACTCTCTACTGATGTCCGACTAAAAGAACTGTCGATACATTTGATAAATAGCGACGTTTCGTATATAATGTTTGATTGTTTACAAGAATTAGGAATGAAATGCAAAAGCATTGAAAAGTTGGTTCTCTATGGGAACTGCAGAAGTGTTTTCGTTAGTTCTTTCTTTGAGTCATCGCTCAGAATAATAAAATATTTCCCAAATGTTCAACACTTAAAAATAACAGACATTTCCGATAAAAACTATGATATAAACACAAATAGATTACTCTATAGTGAAGAACTTGATTGTTTTAAACTCCAGCATTTGGAGCTCACATTCAATGGATTGACTGACAGTTTTTTCTCTGATATTGACTTCTATTTACCGAATTTAAATCATTTGACAATCAATTCATCATATATTTCAGAAGAGATATTTGATTTCATCGATGAAATGCCTCGAATACAATCAATTGTTATAAGAAATGTATTTAAAGCAAAAAGAAATATATCTAAGGATGACATGAAAAGTGTTTTCGATGGCTGTCCAGAACTAAAGTCAATTCATTTGCAATTTAAAGAAAAAATATATCGCTTTTATAAGAATTTGAGTAATGAGTGCTTCAAAGCTATAGAGTCCGTAAATGAAGTCTAGTACATTTACTGACCATAGGCTTAATTCAGATAAACCATTATATTTTTTATCAAAAAATAAAAACCTTTCAGTGAATATGATTTTGTTGTTTAACTTACATTACTTTATCGAAAGAAAATTTCAATTTATATATAATTACTTTTAAATTCAAGTTTTTTTACTCATTTATAATAAGTTTATATAAATAGTTTTAATATGCTTTTAATGTGATTGAATTAAAACGATATTTATATGAAGATATTTGATCAAGGTTTAAACAATTTTTTTTGATGTTAAACAAAAATCAGATATTTTTATTCAATACAATCATATACTTTATAATTAACAAAATATGCTAGGTTATAATTTTAAAAAAAATTTCTTTGATTTAAATGTTTCTAATTATGAACTGTAATTTTATATTTTATTGTATTTGATAGTTATAAATCAGCGATGGCCACGGACCATTTGACAGGGGGGGTATAGCCTTTTTTGGTGACTTTTTTCTAGACAGGGGGGTATAGGGGGAGGTATTTTTAAAATGGCTCTAAAACACCTAGTAGGTCATTTTTAAGGTGTTTTTTGGTATAAATAGATAGATTACACTCTTGTCTAACGTATTTAATCATAATTAAGCCAAAAACTTAACAATTTAACCTAAAAACTTGTAATTTTCGAAAGTCAAACT
>JAQIXI010002494.1:0-10198 GCA_034700165.1 Galumnidae sp. Gr-Ori-00277
TATTTGATTTGAATATCTTTTGTAGATTTTTTAAAATTAATTTTTTAAAAGTTGCGTAACTTATGCCGGGCTCTGTAATTGATAAATTGTTCAAAAACACACTTACTTTACAAACGTAAGGTGGAAAATAATCGTGGCTAGTTAGCATCTCAATATCATATTTAGATTCATTGTAATTTGTGATTCTTATGTTTCCAATTTTAAGATTTTTCGAAGCCTTAGGATATCCGCCCCAACCGGATATCATCGCCGACTCATAACCACTTAATTGAAAATTTTCATTTGGAAGGCATATCATATTTGTGCCATAATATGATGAGTGTTTCTCAAAATGAACAGGTTCATCCAATTGTATAATTCCCAAATCATGTGAAATGTCTTTTGTTTTAAAGTGATTAGTTTCATTACGTACATACTTTGGGTGAATCCATGACTGATTCACTCCTCTGTCCACTTGTGATAGATTGAAGTTTTGCCTAATCCTTAACTCCTTTAAATTGATTCTGAAAAATATTGAAAAATAAAAATAAATTTTTCAAATATTTCACAGATAATTATTTATGCAAGATTAAATTAACTTAATAAAATTTCCTTGCAAATATTACCATATAAAATTTAAAACTAATATTGATGATGTTCTGAATTTACTTTGAAACAAAGACTCCTAAAAACACCTAATTTGCAATTTTTGGCGATTTTGAAAATACCTCCTCTAATACTCTCCTAAGCCGAGATAAATAACCGAGAAAGAGGCTATATTATTAATATTTTGGCATACCTTAGTAAAATCACTAAATTTCAAAAAATAAAAATATGATTTTGAATATATTTATATAATTATAAAATAGAATAATAGATGATAGGATGGTAAAATTTAACTTAAAATTTCCAACTATAACATAGTTAAAATGAGCTGTAAATTTTAGGAATTTTTCCTACATGTTTCTGTGTTAACTGCATGTATTTATGCCTAATATATCAATGAATTCTAATCAATTTTCGATCAATAATAACTAAGATATAATAAAATTGAATAAAATAACCAAGATTAACTATATCAAATGAATAAAAAAGAGAATATTTTAAATAAATTAAACATAATTTGTACTTCATTTTCATATATAAAATAGTTTATATGCAAATTTTACCTACTTACTCTTTAATTATAGATATTAATACTAATTTTAGCCATAGTTTGAAACTTACTCGTGATAGTTTGCACAAATTTTTTATACATTATTATCAGAGATTACTATAGGGGGTATTTCAAAATGCCCCCTTAGGCGTAGTCAGGTACCCCCTATCAAAAAAGGGGAGAAAAATGAGGAAAAGTTGTGAAAATTATGTAAAATTGCGACGGGTGGGCGAAAGACGATTCTATATACTACCTTATACTCCGTAAATGTAGTGAAATATGGATCACAAACACTGAATTTATTAGTACAGAACCACTGATTCTATTAGCTAAACTTTAGTTACTTTATATCACAAACACAGTGGTTAACAAAATGTTATTCAACTAACGTAAAGCTAAAAATTTCAACTAAATCAACTAAAAATTTTAAAAGTAACTTACCGAAATATACAATGACCGGCAGTCAAAACCAAGTTTTGACTTATAAGAACTCCACTGCATTGATGGGTTTCCTCCCAAACTTTGCTATATATTGAAATATAATTAAACTGATGTTTCAAGCAGGTGTCGGCAAAATGTTTCTGGAGACACCCAATAATTTATTTTAAATGATATTTATAAACAAGTTTTGAGGGCAAAGCCATATCAATTAAGATTATTATAATTTTCTTTAAGATAAGTTTTTTGGATTAATTTCAAAATATTCTCTAATGGAGGATTAGTAATTTGGTTTATAAATGTTGTTGCGGATTATATTAACGATTGATTTTTATATGTGTGTATCAATGTGCTGGAAAATTATAGATGATATAAATGGGTTGTACGTATATGAATAGATTAGTGTACGAATAATTTAGTTTATACATGGTTAAGTTTCTACATGGATTAGTGTACACTTGGATTAGTTACGCACTGATTAGTGCTCTCATATATTAATGTACGCGTAGATAGGTTGTAAAATGTTTAATGGTTTATAAAAATAGTGAAAAATAAAATGTTTCGGAATAAAACAAGGTTTGAGGGCAAAGCCTATAGTCACTACATTTACGGCTTTATCTAGAGTAATAATTAAGTATGTATTTGTAATACTAACAAAACAGCCACAAACCATCCCAACCCTCCATTACTAACATAAGCTTATATGTTACCGGTCAATATTCAAAGAAATATTCTCCCATTGCTAGCAAAAAGCCTCCCTGTCCCCTCCCGTTACTAATAAAGAGAATGGTCTCTAGAGAGCCACAAACCTACCACTACATTACTAACATAATGCTCCATGTTACCCGTTTATATTCAAAGAAATACTTTTCCTTTACTAGCAAAAAGCCTACCTGCCTCTTCATTACTAATGAAAATAATTGTCTCTGGAAAGCCACAAACATACCACTACATTACTAACATAATGCTCTATGTTACCCATTTATATTCAAAGAAATATTTATTCGTTACTAGCAAAAGGCATCTCATAAAGAGAATGATCTCTTGAAAAACACAAAACTTCCTGTTTTAACAAAAGTATTAAGAGACTTCTTTAGCATAGTAGAAACCCGTTAATCTTTGCAAAGGTCTCGGTTACAAGCAAAAAGTGGGGGGTATAAGTGGGTCAGTGTGCGGGTGGGTGAAAAACAAATACATAAACTACATATTTCTCTGTAAATTAATGAAAAATTAAAGCTAAAGAGTATTAAAATTTTATACTGATTTTCAAGAAATCGACGATCAATAAGTTCAACTGTCCATGGTGCTTCTCCTTTGGTGGCATTTCTAGCCTGATGTAAACTCTGGCCGAAATCATCGTGGTATTTGAAACATAAGCCTTCAGAACGCATTCTATATGTGGAGAGTCCGCACTCTTTATAGTCCTTAATTATATGACTTAAGTTTGCGATATTTGATGACATCGTTTGACAGAAAACTATAATTATTTTCATTCTTTAATTAATCAATTTAATAGAAATTTATTTATTTTTCTTACGGAAAGCAAATGAAGTAAAAACAATAATGTAAAACATTTTTATTTTTTATTTTATTCAATAAAATAACAAAATATTAATGGTTTTAAACAAATAATATAAGACTAAGAAAATGTTTGGCATTAGTTTTAAATTTGATTCACTTATATTGAATTTCATTAAAAAATTATAGATTAGTACAGCATAAATTACATGAAAGTCCTACCTTTTCAAATGATATTCATCCCCAATAAAATATAACAAAACAATTGATAAATCGGATTTAAACTCTTATTAATCCTTTATAAACAACTATTATTTCCTTCAAATTTTTATCATTCATTGTACCAAATTGGTACTACCAACCATACAAGTTTGCAATTGCGCATCCATGTTCATCTGACATCAATTAAAAGTCATTCTAATGAAATCATTAGTTTTAAGTTTGAAAAATTAATTTTATTCAAGATTTTTTTATACAGTGTAATACCAAAAACTCTTCAATAAATTATTACCAATAAAATCAATTTTTTAACTTCAATTATAGTTTTATTCTAACATAATTTCTCTTAAAAATATAAACTTTAACTTGATTAATGTTAGCAATATTTCATAAGATAATTTAACATGTATAACTCAAAAATTAAGCAATATAAAATTTTTTTATTGTAGTCTAATCAAAATGTACCCAGCAACAAAATTTTTCAACTGTTGCTGTAAAATAATTTTTGAAAAATTAATTTAGAAAATCATTAATATATAATTTATCACTATTTATAAAATGAATAAATAATAAGAAAGTACTTTAAATAATAAAAATTTTAATAAAACAAAAGAATATAATTACTGTTACTAAGCATATATTTAATAAATGCTTTTATATATAATATTACAATTAAAATATAATTAATATACCTGTATAAATTGTATGTATAAATTACAAAAATTCAATGAAATTCAATATAAATGAATCAAATTTGAAACCTTTGCAAAAATATTTCTAATTTTTATATATTTGTTTAAAACATTTCATATTTTGTTATTTTATTGAAGAAAATAACAAATTAAAAATGTTTTTTGAAATTATTTTTACTTCATTTGTATTCCGTAAGTAAATTAAAAACAAATTAAATTAAAATAAAATAAAAATAATTATAGTTTTCTGTCAAACGATGCCATCAAATATCACAAACTATAGCCATTTAATCGATGGTTATAAAGAGTGCGGACTCTCCCGGTTTAGAATGCGTTCTGAAGGCTTATGTTTCAAATACCACGATGATTTTGATCCAGCCATGATTATATACCATCTTACGCTTGTTATGTAAGTACTTTATAAGTTTTTGAAAAATTATTTATTTAGCATGATAAAATATTAATTACTTCAAAATTTTAAAGTAAGGCATTGAACTCTTGTTATGACTAAAGACATCAAATCTATATACTAATATACACTAACCGGCAATACTAACTGGGAAGACATAATTGACTATAAATCTTGAGCCCTAAGGTTTATTTCAACCAAATTTAGCAAGAATATGAACAAGATATCCCTTTTGAATAATCAATGTGAAATTTTAAAAAAAATTAACAAGGATTAAGGATTTAATCAAGATATATTAAAAAATTGAAAAAATTTTAATAAATATATTAAATAATAATTTTTTAGTAACTTTTTAAAATATTTTATATGTTTCTAATAGTGGTTAGCTTGTTGATTGAAATAACACCAAGATGTTAAAGCGGTTAAGAAACCTAAGAATAATTCTATTTTGAAAATCAATATGCTATGAAAAAAGACAAATAGGGGAACCCTATAATATCTTGGAACTTTGAATATCCAAAATATTATGTGTTGTTTTACTTAAAGACATTATATGAAACAAATTTGTTACTGGGCACTTTTTGATTACAAGTAAAATAAAAGTATCATTTGGTCTCAAAGTTGAAGATTTAAATTGACTATTTTTAAACTTCAATAACTTAATGCCAAATAAATCCTAAACCTTTTTAATTTTTTAAATTTTCACCATGATTCTTCAAAAGTGATAGCTTGTTCATATTCTTGCTAAATTGGTTTAAAATAAACCTTAGGGTTCAAGATTTATAGTCAATTATATTGTCCCAGTTAGTATTGCCGATGAGTATATGCATTAAAAAATTTAATTAACCAAATATTTATGTAAATATCCAATGTTTTCAATAACAAATAAATATAATATAAATAAATATATGGTATGTCTGACGCACGCTGTACTGTGAAATGAGCCATAAGTGTGCAAGGTCAGTGTGAGTCAAACGACTCACACGACTAAAGGAGACTTTTATAAAATTTTCATTAATGATAGTATACGAGTTGTTGAGGTCAAGTCCATCAATCGCCCCCTAAGATGGAATAATTTGAGGCAAGCCCTCCCTCTGGCCCTAGCCTTCGCTCAGGGTCCAACACGGTCTGTTTCATGTCAGTGAACGCTTATACAAGTGAACATTTATTCTATTGAACGCGTTGCTTTGTGAACGCGTTGGTTAGCGTATTCGTGGAACAGTGCCCTAGATGATTAGTGTACGAGTGGTTTATTGCAAAAGGCCTCTTTCAGGGAATTAATATACCTACCCTAGTTCCTCTACTAACAAAGTAACTTTCCCTCATTAATGTCCAAAGGATTTAGGCTATATATTGGGATTTAATTACTAACTAAAGAGTTAGAATATCTCCGTTTCTAACAAAAGTTTATCTCCTCTTTATTTCTTCCATTAAAATTTGAATTATAGGTCTCTATAGAAAAAGAAACCTCTGTGTCTCCTCAATTAAAATTTGAAGAATGGGTGTTTAGAGAGAAATTAACAACACTTTCCTCTCCGTTATCTAAACAAAGTTTGGGGACAAAGCCTATAGCTACTACATTTACGACAATATCTTTAGTAATATTTAAATGTAGATTTTTGATTTATAATAGTTTTTATAATAATTATTTCATAAATTCTTTAAATTTTGGGTGAATATAAAGGTTGGTGTTTGAATATTTTGGTAGGTATTTATATGTAATAATGCATAGTTGTAATAGTTTTTAGTTGGTTTGTTGTATCGGTTGGTTAGTGTATCCGTGGTTAAGTGAAGGCGTGTATTAGTGGATGAGTGGGTTAGTGTATCCTTGGTTTTATTTAACGCGCATATTAGGGTAAGTATGGATTAGTTAATTAGTTGTCTAGTTTTTGGATGGATATGTGTATGGGTTATTAACACATTGCTATGAGAGTATGTAATTGGGTTGATTTAAAGAGTAAAATTTCAAGCAGTTTTAAAAGTTGATAGTAAAAGCCAAACTGTCCGCTCTCTCTTATAAATAAAAAGTATTGTCTCTATAGAGACACAAACCTTCCTGTCCCTCCTTACTAACAAAAGGCTAAAAATTATCCATTAATATTCCAAAGAAGTATTTTCCCGTTGCTAGCAAAAGGCCTCAGAAAGCATATTTCAACCCAAAATTACTTTTAATATATCAAAAATTTACTAATTAATTGCCTAATGAAATAACTTCTTCTCAAACTTATTTATTACCAAGCACATTGATAAAATATTTCTTTATAACCTTCATTATACTAGTATAAGTTCTCTCTTTGTTTTTAATGGACCTTCCATAGAAAATTTTGATTAGAAATATTTTTAGAAATATTCCAACTATTTTTTATATTTTTACTTATATTACCAACATATTCTGTATCTATTTTTCTGTATAATGTTTTAATTTTCCTATTTTAGTTTTCAACCTTAACCTAGAATTCTATTATACAGGGTGATTCTGGATCTCCAATTTGGATGTATTACTTGGGCAGAGCCTTTTTAGTAGGAATTTCAACCCAAACAAGAGGAGTTCCAATATGGGGACCTGAGGGAAATTGGAAATGTTATCATATTTTGCTTCTTCAAAATATACCGAAACAAATGGAATGGATTGAAATAATTATTAGAAATAATTCTCTTTAACCTATACGTTTAGGAATAAGACAACAAAAATAAAATTACTTTATTCAAATGGAACTAAATTTATTTCTTTTATAAATATTTTTCAAATTATAAATCAAAATTTTTATAAACTTGTTCATTTTTCTAATCAAACAAGGGATGGTCACAGGAGGTATAGGTTAAATACCCTTTTTTAAATATTCGGATACTCCCCTCAAATGAGAAGAGAAAAATCAAAAGAAAAGTTGCGAAAAAATTAATAAAATCAACGATAAAATGAGATAAAAATTAGGTAAAAAGAGCTGTAAATAATGATAAAAACAGCAGAAAACATAATAGAAATCAGTGATGGCCATCAGAGGGTATAGCCCAAATACCCCCTTGTGATCGAAGAAGTACCCCCCCACCCAGTGCATCGGGGAGAAAATAAAGAGAAAAAATACGTAAAAAGGGCTAAATAAGAAACAATGTTTGAGGTCAAGGCTATAATCACTAGATTTACAGTAATTTTTAATGAGATTCTCAGATTGCTTTTAAAATATTTTAAATATATTTCTCAAATAACGAGTGGATAAGTATATGGGTTTATTAATATATAGGGGATTATGAAACGAATTAATTAGTGTACGCGTGGATCATTATAAGCATTGAATGGTGTATGCGTGGATTAGTGTACGCGCATAATAGTTTACGCGCTGATTAGTGTAAGCGCATTTTAGTGTATCCGCGGATAAGTGTTAGCGCGGATTGGTATACATTGGCACGTTGGGTGGGAACAGCCATCCTTCTTTAATATCAAATACTCTGATATTTACATTGTTTTCCTTCAAATGAGAATTGATTTCAAATTAATATAATGTGGTTTACAATTATTGCAAGACTTCAGTGGAAACCATTTTGAATCACACCTTTAATGAGAACGCCTTCAAAATGTAATCGTCTCAAATATTTAGACAAAGATGGGGTCAAATTATTGTCGATTTGGGAAATGGTGCGGGATTTTGAACTGTTCCTGGTTGGTTTATTGACTTTTATTTTTTTCTGAATATTTATATGAATTTTAATTAAATGTTTATAACTATAAAATTTATTAGTTTTTAGATTCAAATGAAATTTGAGCCAACATTTAAAAATTGACATCAAATCAAATCGTTGTTTATTTAACAGATTTTTCTTTTAATGAAAGACGTATTTTTAGTTTAGAAATAATGAGGTTTTCTTTGATATTTCTATTTCTTTGTATCATTTATATCGGTGTAGTTTTTGGGCAAGATTATGAAGAGTATAAAGGTAATGTTGAACCGTCTAAAGATGATCAAAAAGGAAATGACTACAATGTAAGTAATATTAATACTTTAAAAAAATTAAGTCGCCATTAATTTAGATTATATACCATACGGTCCATTTGAGTAAAGAATTATGGGATTTACCTTGGCAATTTTAATATCTTGTAAAAAGAGTAGATGAATTAATAAGTGTCTAGATAAATGCGCGTTAATTAAACCTTTATCAGAATCTTTTATAATAGTGGTTGGTCTCGAGGCCAAAATCAATTCCCGGGTCCCGAAGAGGATTTCCCGGTCGAGAACGAGAGTTGATTCGAGTCTTGAAATTATTGATTTAAATTTATTTAAAAATTATTTCAATTCATTTAAATCTAATAGAGAACATAAAATGAATTTATGCTATATTTAAGTAAGAATTACAAACAAATATTACAATTTATTGAACTTAACTTGGTTTTATATTTTTAAAATATATTTATTTTGTGGCGAACCTAATCGTAGGCCACAGGAGAGGACACAAAAATCATCTCAAAAAAGCTTTTATTCAAAACTGATTGAAAAGTAAAACATTTGATACAAAATGTAAACAAAAATAGTAAACAAACGAAACCCAAAAACACAGGTTTTAAGTCCTGACCGAAATCGAGAGAACTGTTCACTTCGAGAACTGAACGAGAAGTGAAGACAATGTTTGTCAAAAGCATTGGTTGTAGACTTGGGCCAGTCTCAGAGTTAAGGTCAAAATAATAGGATTTATGGCTCAGTTATGGAAAAAGTCATAAATGAGTTATATGAGAGCCATAGTTCAGAAATAGTTGAACGTCAGTCACAGGACTGACTCAATTTATAATAATTAGTTTAATATTATATATTTAAATGCATTTTCAAATATGTTCAATCATTCGAGACTCGTTTGAGACTCTCGACTGTACCTGATCGGGATCGAGAAAACCAATTCCCGGTCGAGACCCGGGATACTCGACCAAGTTCTATCTTATAACAAACAATACAACGAAAATAAGCCTAAAACTAATTGTTAAATGAAATAATTGAGAAAATATTTAAAAATATTATTAGTAATACTCTATTTCTAATATTTGGAAGTCAATAACTGATAACTATATATTTGTAACTATTTTAAACCCTAGGAATTATTATATTTCAATTTAAGTAAAATGAAGGACAAAAAACTTTTCTCAAATAGTGATCAAAATTTAGAGTATTTATACAAAGTTAGCTGACATTTGTCTTCCTATACATAATGTTGTGCTGATTTCAACAAAAACCGTAGGTCATCTATTTTTGAGTATATAATTATTAATTAAAATAAAAAAGTTAAATGACCTAGTCTAAGCATCCTTACTGTAAGAGGTCTGGTATGATTAGTATAATAGCATTATATAATAGGGAATGAGATACAAGAAAATTGCATTAGTTTTAATATCAAGGTTTTAAGCAAAAATACCCATTGAGGAACCTTATAAAAACTTGGAAGAACTAACACTTGAAATCCTAGATGTTCCAGGTTTTCATAGGGTTCCTCAATGGGCATTTTTGTTCAAAACCTTGATATTAAAACTAATTCCATTAATTTGTTTCTCATTCCATATTATACTACTTATAACAGATCTAGAATAACTCAGAGAGACGATACTTAACTTAGTCAAAATTAATATTTGATTTAGTCGTACTAGATCATAGTCGTTCTTATCAACCTGTTCGTATTCAAATATATCTAATAATTAAAAAAAATAGTTTTATCTTGCTAATTTTATAAATAAACTCAACTTTTGAGTTAATAAATATATTTTATTTTATTTTAAGCCTTCAGGAAATGAACCCGATTATCCTTTTGGAAGAG
>JAQIXI010002495.1:0-10196 GCA_034700165.1 Galumnidae sp. Gr-Ori-00277
TATTACTAACTAAGAGAATAGATGATTCTCCGTTACAAACAAAAGAACACCCATTAATATCTGAAGCATAAGCATCTGGAGAGAAATGGACCTCCCTGTCCTCTCCGATTACATCTGAAGTATAAGTCTCTAGAGAGACATGAACCTCCCTATGCTCTCCATTACTAGCAAAGAGGGTTTAAATTACCCGTTAATATTCAAAAAATATTTTCCTGTTACTAGCAAAAAGCCTCCCTTTCCTCTCCGTTACTAATAAAAAGAATGGTCTCTAGAGAGCCATAAACCTTCCTGTTCTCCCATTTCCAACCTAAGTCTATATGTTATCCGTTGATATTCAAAGAATTATATTCCCGTTACTAGCAAAAAGCCTCCCTGTCCCCTCCGTTACTAATAAAAGAATGGTCTCTAGAGAGCCAAAAACTCCCTGTCCTCTCCTTTACTAATAAAGAGAATAGTCTCTAGAGAGATACCAACCTCCCTGTCCCCTCCGTTAATGTCTGAAGAATGGGTTTCTCCGTTGCTATCAAAAAAACTAAAACTTACCTGTTAATACCCATAGATGATATCCTCGCTGCAAGCAAAAAGCGGGGGGTGGGGGTGGGTTAGTGGGTAGGTGTAAAACGAAACTATATACTACACCTACTGCGTAAATGTAGTGAAAAACCGAGGCGACAAGTTTAATTGAATGCCCTAGTAATTATATTTATTATTATCAAGCCATAAATTATATTTTATAAGGAATAATGAATTTGACTGACGGCCATATATTTGGATTGTATTTCATTCACAAATATTATCTTTTTGTTTTTAATCAGGGAGGCGTAAGGGGGTTTTCCGGAATCCCCCCCCCTAGGAAAGCAAATTCGGCAAAATACCCCCCTAGAGTTTTGAACCCTTAACATTAGCGTCTATGGACAAGCACTGGGTCTGTCGAGCTTTTTTTCTCTAGGGAGGAGTATTTTGACCATTTCACCCCCCCCCCCCTAGGATCGAGACCTTTCGCCATCCCTGTTTTTAATGTTAATGAAACTCATTGTCTTAGTGGACATATTTTCAAATATATAAATAATATTGATTAACTACACTTTCATATTTCAAATTATTATGAAATCATGTTAAAAATGTTACCATTAACCAAGTGTCAGAGTATAATTTAAAAATATATATTTAAAATTTAATTTCCTTTCAACTAACCCCCGCGAACATAAATGTGCACAAAGGGTTTCTTGTAATTAATTAAATTACAAGAATTAATTTAACGATTTCAAATTTAATGAATCAAAGTAGATTATATGGTGTAAATAATACCAACATTTCATTCAATTATTATAAATAGTTTTAAAGATTCATGAGTTCAAACATGAAGGTCCCAAAAATAATGTGGAAAAATGGTGTTTTTTAAGCAAAAAGTGCCTAGTTGATTTATAAAAATTAGTGACATATTAGCATTCAAATGATAATTAAATTATTTGAATAAACTTTTAATAACTTTTAAATGACAAATAGACTATTAAAAACTAAGTATACCGAAAATAGCATCTTCGTCCCATTGAAATAACACGTTCACATTATTTTTGAGACATTTAAGTTTGAACTCATATATCTTTAAAACTATTTATAATAATTGAAAGAAATTTTGGTATTATTTACAACATATAATTAACTTTCAATCAATAAATTGTATCAAATGAAAGCTGATTTCATTAGGTTATCGCATTTGAAGAGAAAGTTTTGGTATTTTTATGATATCAGGCTGATTTTTAAAAAAGTTTAACTTTATTTAAGAAATGGCAAATATTTTTAATGAAACAATTTATACATGTTTTTACAAATTGATTTACAAATTTGATACTGGATCTAATTTTCTTTTGCAACAGGCACAATTTTTAAGACTCACATGACCAATATTTGCCATTTTTTAAATAAAGTTTTTGAAAAATCACCCTGATACCATAAAAATACCAAAGCTTTATTTTCAAATTCGAATACCTAATGAAATGAGCTTTCATTTGATACCCATGTTAATAGTGGTAAATTTTTTAGTTATCATGTATAGTTTTTGTTTAAATTGAATTAAAAACTGTAAAATGATCTAGAGCAAAACTTTTTTATGTTTATAGAATTAATTTTTTCATTTAACTTAATCTTATGACTCATAGATTGTTATTAAAACATTTTTATTTTATTTAATTTACATTAATTTAAAGGTATGACATTCTTTTAAATTTTTAAAAGCGACTTTGATTTTATGGGAATTTTACCCTAAAAATTAACAATTATATTTAACTTATTTTTTATAAATTTAAGCAATAATTAAGAATTATTGAAATAAAACAATTTTTTAAGCATTTTACCAATTGTAAAGCTTAGCAATATTTATTGAAGTCATTAAGTATTTTTATTTAAAAACTTCAATTTTATACTTTTGTGATCACTTGGCATAAACCCACTAGCTTTATGTTCTTGCTCATGTCAGATAGTATATGCACGAATATGTCTTAAAAGTGGCTCAAACATCACTGATCTAGTATATTTATTAATATCTTACTAGGGATAATTGTGTATAAACTACTCTGATATCGCAGCAAGACTTATATGGTTGAAATCAGATTGAATCGCTAAATCGGATTATGAAGTTAGTTTTGGAGAATGGCCATGTACTTGTTCAAAAATCGACGATCAAAAAATAACTAAAGATTTAATGAAAAGCTTTAAAGAAAGCTTTAAATATAAACTTGAGCTAGCAACTTTACTATCTTTTCATTAGTAATGTTTACATTTTAAGCATATTAGTATTCATTCAATAAATATTATTTGAGAATCAATTTTATAGTAAAAATGAGTCAAATAAATGAAATTAATAATAGTTTATCCACTGAATAGTACAACTGACATATTAATAAATTTGCAAGCTCAAGTTTATAAATAAAACTTTCTTTAAAGCTTTTCGATGAATATTTAACTAATTTTGGTCGGCGATTTTTTACCATATACATGGCCATTCGCCAAAGCTGACTTCATAATCCAAATTAGCGATTCATTCTGATTTCAACCATTTAAATTTTGTTACGATATCTGGGTAGTTTATATACAATTATACCTAATTAATAATTTAAAAAAAAGGTGGGTGGGTGTAAAACGAAACAATATACTACACCTTATTACATAAATGTAGTGAAAAATAAAATTAACCTGGTTTAAATATTATTCAAATTATATTATTAAAAAGAATAATTTTAACTTGTTATAAAATATTAAGTATTACAGAAAATTCTTAAATAGTTTTTAGTTAATGGAATTTTAAATTTTTAATTATAATGAGAAGAAATCTCTAAAATATTAATATATTTAGTTACCTGTAAATAAATTTGAAAACTAATAATTTGGGATAGGAACTTTTAAAATAAGCGCTTGAAAATATGAGAAAGTAATGAATTTAATTATAAATAATGTCGAGAGTTAAAATTTATTATAATTCAATTGAATAATCAAATGTCAAATTTGTTTACATTTTTTCAAACAATATTGATAGCCTTTAGTTACTACCTTTCGTTTGTATAAAGATTTAACCATGATACAATGTATATTAAGGGTCAAGTATTTAATATTATTATATATATTATAGGGGTTTATTTTAATTGTACTTGATAATAGTATATAAGAATAGAAAATGAAATGGCCTTAAAAAGGCCTTTAATTCCGATTCGAACTAATAATATAATTGATTAATAAAACTTATCATGCTTAAATTAGTTTATTGAGTAGTTTGATAGATAATAATAAAATTATTGAAGATTAATTCCACACATCTGATTAAAACACTGCCACTGATTTCAACCAATTCAAAAGCCGTGAAAACCATTTCGTTTTTTAAATTATATAAATTAGAAAAAATTATATGATTCATCATTATTATATTTATTCTATCCCTAATATCCCCTTGTAATAGATGGCTTCTATTAATTACTCTAAAACGTATTTTTAATTCATGTAAAAATTTACAGTAATTTTTGTAAAGTAAAATACAAATAAAATAACGAGTAAAAAGCATTAATAAACTAGCATATAGAATGGATAAGCTATAATTTAAATTTTCTTCTGGGAAAAAGAATATCATGCAAAATGATGAAATGGAAACTATTATATCAATTAAAATCATTAAAAAATTAAAACCATTCATTAAAGAATCAAATTTATCCACTAATATAATAATATCAATAATTTTATCAAAGATTATATTCAAATCATTTAACTGAGAATATTTACGAAATAACTTATCAATTAAAAAATTAAAATACAGAACAAATTCAAGTATTACAAACTTAACATTCCAACCTAAGAAATAAACAGAAGCCATTAAAATTGTTTTACTAATATCAGCTTGATATAATTTAACCTGACAAACACTTATAACAGTGACATGGACTAAACAATAAAAAAATTTAAAAAATAAAATTTCACACCCTAAATCATTCTCATAATTAACATTCACTTCATCAATTTCAATTTCACTAAGGACATTTAAAATTTTCTTCCCTTTAAAAACAAGAAAAAATGCAACTACAATGGTTTGTAATGAGAACGTTATATATTCTATGTTGAAAATTATTACTGGTAATGTAGATTTATATTTATGTTGATCTGGTTTTAATTTTAAATAATCTAGTTCAGTTTTGTCTTCAGACAAAACACCAATAATTCCAATACAACTATGATATAATAAAGTAGCAATAAACAAAGTATTCCAAACGATTAAAACAATTTTTAAGCTGTATTGTTGATTTTTGCTGTAATTCCAACACAAACAAGTGTTTCCAAGAAATGCGTCGTATATCATCATTATCTGCAATCCAGAATTTTTCATTTTTAATTTTAGGATAATTAAAAACACCTAGAAATAAGAACGAAATATTAACAAGGATGGCAAAAGGGGGTGTTTTAGATTACTTTCCTGAAACAAAAAAATTTTAAAATATACCCAAAGAAATAAGGTGATATGCCTCATTATAACATGGGATAGGAATTTTAAAAATTTGCACTTGCTTATATTAACAAGTAATTAATTTAAAGTAATGTTTTTATATTAGTACATTAATGAATTTTAAAGGGTATAGTTTAAAATGAACATGGTAATATTATTTAGGGTTAGAAAAATTATCAAAAAAAAATTTTAAAAATTGCATGGCTATTTTAAAATCTATCATTTAAATAACTAAGGAAAAAACTATAATAAATAAGAGAAGTAAATTTGGCTTGAAAATTTCAATTATAACCTAACTAAAACTGTATAAAAAATTTTAGAATTATAATAGCTATTTCCATGTTAACTGAATATTAATTTCTTAGATAATTTCCAAATTTATACCAGATTTGCATTTCAAGAATAGATATTATGATAAAAGAGCCATAATCGTGTATATACAGTTTACACGGAAACATGTGAGAATAATTCCTGAAATTTGCAACTCATTTCTTATAGATTATAGTTAGAATTTTTAAGTTAAATTTATAACATACTTTTATTTTTTATTCTCTTACATAAATAGATAAAAGGTTTCAAAATCACCTTGTTATTTTTTGAGATTTAGTGATTTTTCTAAGGTATAGCAAAATATTGATAAAATAGCCTCTCTCTCTCTCCTAAAGTATCTAACTTATTTTAAAAAATTTAAAAGTATATCGAGTATAATTGAAAATAAAAAAATGGAATTTTCTGGGGTTTGCGAATAAACTAGGTCTTTTATTATATTAACTTATTAATAACTTAAAAACTACTAATTTTAGTGCTTCAGTAAAAAAAATCACTACTCAAAAATTAAACAAGATAATTCAATTCTGTTAATTAAAAATTAGACTATTTATATCTGCCAAAAAACATTTCGGGATTTTGAAAAATATGCTTGTTGAAAAGAATGAAAGTTTGGAAATATTACTAAAATTCAATAAGTTTTGGACTAATTAATTTTTGAATTTCTTTTAAACAACTTAACCGATTTTAATTCTGTAAACGGTATATAAATTGGTATAAGTATTGCATCTAAAATTTATTTGATTAAGTTGTCCAACTTACTAGGTTTTGTCTCAATATAGTTCAAAGTGACATATTTTAAAAACTCTGCCCAACCATAGGGAAAAATAACATGGGTAGATTTTTAGATTTAATTTGTGAAAGGATTATAAATATTTTAATATGCCAACAAGATAATCAAAATTATAGTAATCTTAATTCAAAATCCATTTGTTAGTTGGTCCAGATATTAATTTTATTTAGGTATTGAAACTCGGTTTACCATGTCTCTATTAATTCTCGGCAAATTTTTATAATCTTGGTCCAAATTAAAAGGTATTTTGCAATCATAAGATTCTTCTATCAAATCAATATTAAAAATCAACTCATGACCTTTTACCTAGGGTTGGACAAAGGATCTAATATATGTCATTTGAATCATTTAATGAATAAACCTTTTAAGTTGGACATCCTAGTCAAATAAATTTTAAATGTACTACATATACTAACTTATATACCGTTTGCAGAATCGGTTAAACCGTTGAAAAGAAATTCAAAAATTAATTAGTCCAAAACTTATTGAATTTTAGTCATATTTTTTAATTCCTGAAAATAATTTTTAGCTAAGCATATTTAGTTTAATTTCTTTTAAACAGAATTAAATTATCTTGTTTGGTTTTTGACTAGTGAATTTTTTAGTAAAATACTAAAATAAGTATTTTTTAAATTATCAAGCTAAAAATATTAATCTTGTTGAAAAACCGAGAAATTAGAAATTTTCAATTTCACACAAGATAATTTTAGAATTTTTCAAATTTCTTAAGAAAGAGCATGTCATACCTTTAAATTAATGTAATTAAAATAAAATAAAAATGTTTTGATAACAATCTATGAGTCATAAGATTAAGTTAAATGAAAAAATTAATTCTATAAACATAAAAAGTTTTGCTCTACATCATTTTACAGTTTTAAACTTCTAATTCAATTTAAACAAAAACTATAAATGATAACTAAAAATTTTAAAAACATTTCAATAGATATTATTAAATAGAATGTTATGTATTTGGAAATATCATTCCAAACATTTTTCTTTTAATAAAAAACCATGACTAAAGGTATGACATGCTCTTTATGAGACAAGCTGATTTGTCAAATTTTTGGCGTACAAAATTGATTAAATCTAAAAACTAGCATGGTGATTTTTAAAATATTTATTGATTTATAGATTAGAATAATTAATAAATTAGTGTTAAAAATTTGGCTTAAAAATTCCAACTATAACCTAGTTAAAATATCATGTCAATCTTCAGTATTATAGCATATAATTTCTTTTTACTGTATATTTTAAAAAGCTCACCACACCTAACAGAGTCTTAAGGAAAGTTAGTGATGTTTCTTTGGCTCTAGAGAAACATAAACCTCCCTGATGCTCCATTACTAACAAAGAATGTAAGAATATCTTCGTTAACTAACTCCGTATCTCCGTAACTAATACCCAAAGAAGTATTTCCCTTTAATAGTGAGCGGGTGGGTGTGTGGGCTTAAGACGATTCTATATACTAACTTTACACTGTAAATGTAGTTAAAAACTAAAATTTATTGAAAATTACTTTCTATGAATATTAGGAATATCTTGGCTATTATCAAGAAAATTTATGGATAAAAAGTTACCTTTTAGAAGAGTTGATTAATATCTAAAATTTTCTTGAATATTGTAAACACTTTTGTAGACTTTTTAAAAACCTTTTTACATCTTTTCCACTGAGAAGTGATGCGAACCTTCAGTTTGTGTATGTGTTTGGCTACTAAACGGATAACTCGTTTATATTGTTCTCGATTCAAATAAAATTATTTTGAAGAGTGAAAAGCTTTAAACAACAAAACAATTGAAAGAGAATAATTAAGTAACAGGATAATTAAGTAATAGATTAATGGTGATCACAGATGTTCTATATAATAATAATGGCGACAGACATAGTGCTTGTTTAGAGATGTTAGTGCTTATGCTTCAAAAATTCCCAGGGAATATTCTAGAATTTTTCCTATTCAGAATTCCTACTAATATAAATCCAGATTACCTTTTAAACAGATTTTTCATAATTTAGGATAGAAATTTTTAAAATAAGCGCTTGAAAATCTGAACAAGTAAAAAGTAAACCCAAAAATAATGATAGATTTTAAAGTTATTTTAATTTCATTTTATGATTAAATGTTTACACTATTAAAGTCATAATTTATATCCATTAGTAATTGCTTTTTCTTAATAACTGAGATTTGAAACAACGAACAGGAAAGGTGAAAATTTATTATATAAATGATAATTAACGAGTATAATTTTTTTAGTGAACTTGGTAATAGCAGAGATGGCAAATAAGGGGGGATTACCCGTATACCCCTTGGAGCAAAAACTCACTAAAATACCCCCCTGCGATGAGAGCGAGAGGACCCCCTTCGAATTTTGGGTAATATTTTTAAAAATCGCAAAAAAATTAGCGAAAAATCCAAAAGATGTCTGTAATTAATAAGAAAAGTAACAGAAAAACAACAAAAATGCGTTAAAGCGTAAAAACTGGGTTTTTAGAGTGACTTTTTTCAAACTTAAAATTTTCCAAAGTGTGGAAAAATCGTTTTTTGTCAAAAAATTTTTAGTATTTTGCTTCAGAAATGATTAAAAACGTTAAATATAATGGCTCTACATTTACAATGACGAACACCTAAAAAATCTAATATGCGATTTTTAACGATTTTTTGGCGATTTTGAAAATATCCCCCATAATACACCCCTGAGCCGATACCAAAATACCCCCTAGCACCCCCGGGATCTAATCCATTTGCCATCCCTGGTAATAGAATTTATAAATAAGGAAAAAGAGCTATAAACTCGGCTATAAATTACAATCCTAAGTCACAAGTTATGACCTTGTTAGGATAAATGTCATTCAATAAAATTAAAATCAAATCCAAATAGTAAAATTAGTTTATCATGATAAAGAAAATATAATTATAAGTCTTAATTGGTTTTCTCTTTAATTTTTATTTTAGTTAACTCTGAGTTTATTTTATTCCCATTTTTTGCAGTCTTAGTCTCCAAATTATTTTCCAGATTTTTCTTTGGATTATCTTGAATTCAACTTTTTTTTTGAATTCACTTAATTTATCCTCAATTGTAGAACAACCTTGGTCATCACTATTCTCTTAGGTAGTTTTATCAAAGAGATTCTGCTGTAATTCAATTACTTATTCAAGAAAATGATTTCTTTTAGAAGCTCTTCTTTTAACGAATTTATTTTTTTCTGTAGTTTTTCTTTGCTTTTCTTCAGAACAGTGTTGAAATATGAGCAGGGATGGCCAAAGGGGGTATTCCGGAATATTGGTCTGAGACCGAAAAATTGGTAAAATACCCCCATGGGAAAAATGGGGGGCGGCGCTTCGCGGTTTTTCGAAAATTTTAAGAAATAATTGAAAAATAATACGCTAAAAATGGTATTTAGATGTCTCTTCTTAAAAAATTCATAGAATATCATCATTTTAAATCGGATTTTAACAAAAAATAAGACCAAAAACTTGTAATTTTTGACAAAAATGCTTTTTTTTTAACTTAGAAGCTTTAATTTGATTATTATAAGATTTCAATAAAACGATTTAAATGTGAAAAACTATCTATTTTTTGAGGTCTTACCAAAAATACCTCCCGAAAACCCCTTGAATTTTGACTAAAATACCCCACCCTGGGAGCTTCCTGAGACTCGATCTTTGGCTATCCTTGAATATGAGCCACCAGGGTGATATATTAATATTAAATTATGCTAACTAAATACACTGATCAATTTCATTCATTGATTAAAATTAGTTTAAAATAAATTATTACATTTTTTCAACAGAAATGTTTATATTATATCCACCAATGGGCAAAAGGTAATGAATTAATTTATAAATTAATTTTATATAAAACCCAAAACAAATGACTGTTTTGTTATGAATGCACTAAATTTATTATTTTTTTGTTGACAAATCACTTATTATCAGGGATGGCTAAAGGGGGGTATTCCGGAATAACCCTCCTCCTAGGAGAGCAAAATCGCCAAAATACCCCCCCCCCCTATCGAAAAGAGGAAAAAATTACGGAAAATCGGAAAAAATTTAGTGAAAAATCAGTAAAATAACTGAAAATAATAAGAAAAACAAAAGA
>JAQIXI010002496.1:0-10194 GCA_034700165.1 Galumnidae sp. Gr-Ori-00277
TATATATTAAAACCATTTTCTAATTGAAATACTCATTGAGTCATAAAATGCTTTATTTTAATATTTTTAGGGACTTTGTATTTAAGAGTAAAGTGTTATTCAAAAACTTCGGACTAAACTTTTCTTTAAGAATATTAAACCTGATTTCAAACGAGAAATTTATTTCTTTATATTTTTAAAGTTTTTGACTATTCTTGGACATTTTACTTTTCATTTTATTAATTAAAGGAAATTTAATTAAATTACTCTTTAAACTAGTTTTTAAACTCAATTGTGATTCCAATAATCTTTTGATGTTTAGTACCACTACACAGAACTTGGTTACCTAGAACAAACAGACAAAATTATTGAATCAGAAAATACTGTTGAGAGCAACGATTGTTTGCTTTTATTGAAGTGATGTCTTATTTTTGAAAGATTGCAATAAATTTTGTATCACTAAATGTCTGTAAATATTAAAATAAAAATTGATTTTATATAAAATCGATTTCACGGATCAAATGCCTGAAAGAACTTTGAATTTTTCTCAAATATTTATAAATTTTATTAGTATTTCGTGAGAAATGAACTGATATTCTAATGTATTATTTCAAACATTGACTTTAGTTTTAAATTGACTTCACTTGAATTCTAAAAAATTCGACACTTTTTTGAAACAAATATTTGAGTCGCCGTTCCGTCAATTCTATGCTTCGTTTAGTATTCAAAACATTTTCACGACTTCTTCAAAATTTTAGCGTTTATTTGAAGCAATATTTTTGTTACTCTTTTAGTTTTTTGTCTTCACTTTTCTCTCATCCAAAGGCCATAAACTAAGAAAAAGTTTATAACTCATACTTTAATTTTTTAGTTTTTTGTTAAAAGAAACTAAAGAATTAAACAATTTTTAAGTGTATGTTAAGAAAGTCCTTCAAAATAAACAATTTTTGAAAAATTAATGAAATGTTTTAATCAATTATTTTTTAAAAACCATTTGAATTGTTTATAGAAAAGACAAAATCGACTAATAATTAGTTAATAATTTATAAAAGAATATATTTTATATAAAATCCATTAAATAAATGAAATAATTTGAATGAAAAGATCGGAGATATTTCAGTTAAATTCATAATTCAAGACAAAAGGGATATTATTTGAGCGTTGGCTCAGAGAAGGAAACTAAACGAATGATTGATTGACTTCAATACATCATTTAAGAGAACCGATAGTCCAGACTTTCATCAATCGATTAAATGTTAAGGCAATCATTTCTACATTTATGCGATTATTTGTCAGAATTAATATTAGAATCGGAGGAAAGACATATGAAAATCAGGTTTTCTTTTATGTCAGAGAAAACAAATTTTTGTTTTCAGAGTCTTTCGATCATTACTTTTGTTCAAACAATTAAACTAAAGTTATTTACAGTTTTTATTAATTGCAAAATAAAGTGAAACATTTATTTCATAATTTTAAATGAATCAAGTTAAATAATTTTTTGCTTTGTTTCAATTGAAAATAGAGTATAATTTAAGAATTTGTTTGAATATTTCTTATAATATGTTTGATATAATGTATTAATCAGGGATGGCAAAAGACTTCGATCTCAGGGGGGGTATACCCCCCCTGGAAGTCAAAAACCTCAACAGACCTAGTGCCTGTCCATAGACGTAATGTTAAGTTTTCAAAATCCCAGGGGGGGGGTATTTTGCCAAATTCTCGGCTCCAGGGGGGGTATTTTGAAATGCCCCCCTATTTGCCATCCCTGGTATTAATTGTATTGAATTTTGAAGTAATTCTTATAAATTAAGGTAAATTCAAATCAATTATAGAACATTTAACAAAAAATGATTTTCTTCTGGTATTGTATTTATCAGTCAATGAGTGTTTAGTAAAATCAGTAACAAAAAAGACGGCAATCTTAAGGTAAAGTCAATTTTATTCTGATCTTTACAATGAAAACGAGTGTTCAGTCAAAAGTAAAGTTGAATTTCCCAAAGGAATGACTCGAAAGGCAGGAACTGGCGTTGTGTCAATTCGTTAGATCGCGAGTCACGTATAGTAAAAGCAACTGAAAACGACTCAAACAACTGCTAACTCGAAACAAAAATCGAAAGAGTATTAGATATTTGTTGTCTTATAGTCGATGAAATGAGTTAACGACAGCAAAAAGGCTGATCTCAACCCATAAACCAATTTATTAAACTATCGATTAAATGACTAATCGCTTCGATTTTTAATTTTGAATTATTTTAAGATAAATAATAAATCATTTTCTCTAATATAGACTTAATTTATGACTTATTAATGATTTAATTTGTTATCACTTTATTCAGTGAATAGAGTTTAGGCAAATATTTTCATTTTAGACAAACAAATCAATAATTTCAGCTTAAATTTTAAATATATTTTTTGTCATTTATTTTATTATTTTCACAACAAAGTAATCTTTCAGAAAAAACAATTAAAGTTAATTTAGTGATCAACAGTGCGATCCAGAGGGAGGAGTCAGGTGTGAAAATCAACTAATGACCAAATCTTTAATACAAATAAATAGAAACTTTTCGTCAAAATTTCAATCCCTTTCTTAATATTTTAATTCTTATTGTTTGCCCTCACTCTTAAATGTATGTTCTGTTATATTTGTACAAATAGCGACTTTTACTATTGGCAACGCTTCCCTAACGACTAGCCTTAGTGATGGATCGCACTGGTGATCAATGAGAGTATTCTTTATATGCAAGGGTATAATTTTAAAAAAAATTATTGAAAGATTAAAAATTAAGTTATTTGAAATGAAAATTAAGTTTAATTTGTTTCTTGTAAACATTTAAATTATAAGTTATAAGCAGTGGTACGAAATTGTGAACTTGTATGATTGATATAATACATTAGAAATATTTTTGATAAACAACTGTTCTAAAAGTTTTAAAAGTATTTAAAAGTATCAAATCCTAACTTATAAGTTGTTTTTCTTTATTTTGAACTTGAAATTAATCAAATAAAACCTAAACCTGTAAAAATAAACAATAAATAAGATTATAATTTTAACCAAGTTAAAGTTCAATTATTGCGCATTTACTATTGTATATTACTTTTAAATAGAAAAGTTAATTTTTTAATAAAATTAATTTTATAATACTTTTCTCATAATATTTAAAAGTTTCCTGTATTAGAAATCTAAAATAAATTGTCAAAATTTTTCTCATATATTATGCCAACCTTATTAGTCAGCAATTTCGCACCACTGGTTATTTAAAATAATAGATAAAAAATTTAAAAACGAAATTATTTCTCTTTAATAAAATAAAATTAATAAAAACTTTATATTCAAGTTTTTTATTTTAGTAATAATTATTGTTTATATCCTTTAATTTCTTACAATAATTTAGTAAAACTTTTCTTCAAATTTGTGGTTAGATTTGAGTAAATTTTATTTAAAAGAATTAATGTTTTGAAAATGGGTTTACTTGAGTTAAAAGTGAATGAAATCAATAAGTGAGGGCTGTTTTGCTGAAAGATTGTAACAAAACCTCAACACTTGACGTAAGGTCTCTGACGGCGATATTGTCGAAACTAATCACGCATTTGTTTCTTAGAGTCACGCATTAAGAGTGATGTGCCTCCAGTGCCACTCAGGTCTCTAAAGGTTGAATTTATCACTAACGTGACATCGATTCCCAAATGTCATTCCATTTGAGTCTAACCTATGATTTAGTCATTTGGAACCAAAACTTCAAAGATCATCTAATTTTTCTATTGACTATATTTACTTCAATTATTTTTATAATTTATTTTTGAGTTTTGTTTCAAAAGTTTATATTCACAGATCCTTTAAAAATCTTTTCAAAGAAGAAAGAAAATCTATCAAGGAAGAAAGATTAATTTTAAGCTTTAGCTAGCATGATTAACAATGTTTAATACTGTAAATAGAGTAAAGATAATTAAAAATCTATTGATTTTTATATAATTTTTTCATTAATTTAATTCTATATTACATTATTCATCAATAATAAAAATAGCTAGCTAAAGTTTAAAATTTATCTTATCGATTTTTAAAACATATTTTTAAGATTTTGACCATGGTATTCTTTTGACAAAGATTAGTCTTGAGAATAATCACAATCACATTTGACCTCCGATTCTGAATCAATATTTCTTAAAGAATCTAACCTTGCTATTAGTTAAATGAAATTCTATTATTAAGTCTAAAATGTTGCCTTGTAAGTTTGTTCAATTTGAATTTACGCTAGAGTTAACATGCTAATTTAATTAAAATACAAAAACAAATGAGACAAACATAACTTACTTTCTTTTTATTCATTCATTGAGTAAAATACAAATTTGTTTTAAATTTAAAAAAAAAGATTTTTCTTTAGAATGAGTTCTAATTTTTTAATGAATTCAAATTCAATGAAAATTTCATTTTATTTTGAGTTTTCATTGAATTTTTATATAAATAATGACTTTATTTTTCTCCAACTTATGAATAATTCTTTGTTTTTCATTCCCAAACTCTAAATTAATGAAAACAATAAGAATATATGATTTCATTAAAGCAATTTTCAAAAATTATTTAGTCATATGTTTTCAGAAATAAGTTTATAATAAACTTTAGACCAGACATGGCAAATAGGAGGGTATTTCAAAATACCCCCCTGGAGCCGAAAATTTGGCAAATTACCCCCCCTGAGATTTTGAAAACTTAACATTACGTCTATGGACAGGCACTAGGTCTGTTGGGATTTTTAGCTTCCAGGGAGGGGTATACCCCCCTGGAGATCAAAGTCTTTGGCCATGTCTGCTTTAGACAAATGGAAATATTATTTGAATTCAATCCAATAGTTTAACAAATCATCTCTTCAATTAGACTTTGTTAACATTAAGACCACTTGTGATAACTTTTTATGCTAAAATGTACTTGCATGAACCATTTGAATTTTTTTAAAAAAATATTCCAGTAATTTTAGTTTTCTTTAGCATTTATTTACAGAATTATAAGGAATGAATATATTATTTAATAATATCTCATACCAGTAGCAAGTACTCTTTACCTATTTTTGGATTAATTTTAGAAATTAAACAAGTTTATTTAAGTATAATTTACAAGATGATTTCATTAGGAGTTTGAGTGACTATTATTTTCACAAATATATGCTTAATATCAAATGAAATGCAGTGAATCCAATTCAAAGTTATTTATTTGAATCCGAATTCAAAAAAGAGTTTAGAGTGAAATGAAAACGAAAATTGTCTTAACACAGTTTATTATGTTTTGCATTACATTAAAGTTAATTAAAAAGTCACAAAACTTTGTTTAAATGATGTTTAAAATGTTTTAAAATTGTCTTAAAGACAGTTTCAATGAAAAACTCAATTCAATTGCTATTCATATAAAACTAATGAAAGCGTAGTATTAAATTGATTGCAATATTAATATAATATAAAGATTTGAATAAAAGATGATATTATATATAAAATTTATGTTAAAAGTATTTTCAGTCCATTACTTGAATTCCAATTTCAGTCTGAAGTCCATTGATTTTTACCAACAATTGGATGAAAATTGTTTGTCAACAGCTGTTCACCCATTGATTTAACAAAAAGTCGTCGACAAAGTAATAGTTAATTCCAAATGATTTATTTTTTCTCATTTTTTGCTTTGAATTTTGGGTAATTCTCATGGATGCTATCAATTGAGTTCGTGAATTACCTGACTGTTAAGATATTAAATTGTTTTAACCATAACTCCTATACTTCTCTGACCCGTTGTTATTACAATTTTGTTTTTATTGCAATTTTTAGATCTAAGTTTCAAACAATAGATTTCTACCAAAAGAATAGATTTCTTTATTTGAAGTTTCATTTTGTTTATAAAATTTGTTAAATTGTCAAACATTTTGACTCAAAAACTTTATTCCTCTCAATATATAAATAATTTTATTAAATTTAATTAATATTACAGAAAAAAATGGTGACTCGAATTTGGCTCTTAATTGCTTCGATTTATTCAATTAATTTATCAAATAATGGGTTGATTTCATGCAAACAAAATGTTTGTCAGTTTAATAAACTGTGCATTTGTTCAAACTTTACGCGACAATTGTCTGAAATCACATGCATTGGAGTTAATTTGAAATTAAACGAATTACCCGACGAATACTATTACCGGATCAGAATAATAGGAACCCGCGATATAGCGGTTATTCAAAACTTGGATTTTAAAAATATGAAATCGCTCTCAAGTTTTACTCTTTCGAGAAGTAGACTGTCATCAGTAGAGTCTTTAGCTTTTGCACATTCGGGTGTTTTGCAAACATTGACAACACTTGAACTCTCCAATAGTGAGTTAAGAGAGATTCCGACCTCTGCTTTACTCCATTTACATCGACTTCAATGGCTTAGTTTAAGAGGAAATCAAATCGAAGAAATCAAATCAAAGGATTTAAAAGATATAAAGTCTTTGAGAAGTTTGTTATTAAGTGACAACTCGTTATCTGTAGTTCATGAGCACACATTTCGAGACCTCCCGAGCCTTGAATTCCTCGATTTAGATGACAATATGATTACTAGAATCGAAGGGAATCCATTCCCTCCGAGTTTGACGACATTATCTTTATGTAACTGTCTTTTGCAAGAAGTGCCGTTTGAGTCTTTGGCCAATTTGCTGAATCTTCAGATCCTTCAGTTGAGGGGAAATTTGATCAGACATTTGCCTCTCTTTAAGTTTTCTACTCTAAACCTACAACTCTTAGATTTGAGTCATAATATAATTTCTTCGATTTCAAGTGTTTTCAGTGAAGAACTAGAAAACCAAAACCCATATAATCCTCTTAAACAAGAAGTGAGTGAACAGCGCTCTAAAGCTTTAAAGTATGGGCTGACGACTAATGCAAATACTTCTCACATCGCACTCAGAATAAAGGATTTGCATTTAGATTTCAATTTTATTCAATCTCTCGGCAACTCTGCCTTCGGACACATTTCCTGTGAGCGGTTATCCCTATCTAATAATCGCATCACTTCTTCAATGATATCAGAGCAGGCATTTGATGGTCCGCTAAGGGATGCGCTCAAAGCTTTGGATCTCAATTATAATCTGATCGATACGTATCCAAACGCACTGAAAAGTCTGCGAAATGTCAATCAAATTCTTCTGAAGAATAATCGCATCCAATATATCGACGAAAACTCTTTCATTAATTGCGGTC
Organism: Galumnidae sp. Gr-Ori-00277; assembly: GCA_034700165.1. Classification (NCBI taxonomy): domain Eukaryota; kingdom Metazoa; phylum Arthropoda; class Arachnida; order Sarcoptiformes; family Galumnidae; species Galumnidae sp. Gr-Ori-00277. The sequence goes on from JAQIXI010002496.1 coordinate 7,191, forward strand.
AAAGTCTACAAGTGTTGGACTTATCGCGAAACCAATTGTCGCGGATTCCGAGCGATGCTCTTCGATTGACTAAAACAATGATCCGTTTGACTCTTTTGGGTAATTGTATTTCATTTGTTGATGAAAACGATTTGGGAGAATGGAGTCAAACATTACTTTCATTAAGTTTATCCAAAAATGGCATCAAATATATCTCTGGAGACGCGTTCAGATACGCAAAGAATTTACGTGAATTACGTCTCTCCGACAATAATATTTTAGAGGTCAGTCCTAATCTATTGATCCCTTTGCGAACTCTGGAATTATTAGATGTGAGCGATTCACTCAATTATATGAACTCCGGACACGTTATTCAAAGTGTTTTCATTGAATCCCTTCAAACAGTGAAATGGCTTCAACTCGATTACAATCGACTGAAATATAGCCCTCTCTCCAAACCATTCAAACAATTCAAAGCATTAATACATTTGGATCTCGAAAACAATGAAATCACTGAAATCAGTGAAAATGAGTTTAACACAAATCTTAATTTAAGTGCTGTAATCGTGAGCCGCAATCGACTCACAATCATTAAGTCCCACACTTTCGCACATTTGTCACATCTGGAGAACATCGGACTATATCTCAATCAAATCAAAACTATTGAAAGCAAAGCATTTGAAAGTCTGCCTAAACTCAAAACAATAATTCTTTCGAAAAACTTTATAACTCAGATTCAAAGTAAAGCCTTCAGTAATTTGAGTTCGGGTTCGGCAACGCTTTCAATATTATTAGACGAAAATCGACTCAAATGTTTCTCTGCGGACGTATTCTCCTCTGATATGACTTTTAGCCAAAAACAGTTTCAAACATTTTTATATATAAATGTATCGCACAATGAGATCAGACAATTGAGTGGTTGTGCTGTCGAACCAACCGAACAGATATATATCAATGAGAATAAATCAGTCTCTGGTGATCATCCATCTAAACAAACAGTGAACGTACGTGTATTGGATCTTTCATACAACCAAATAGAAGACATTCCCCTTTCGTTTATCGATAGGATGTGCCAAAGTTTGCATTCGTTACATATGAGCCACAATAGATTGACGACATTCCCCATATCACTACTGCAGGGATGTCCACAAATTCAAATATTAATTCTAAGCAATAATTTAATTGAGGAGTCGTCGGACGTCTCTAATCAAACATTTGTTTCTGATTTACAGGTTTTGAGTCTAAGAAATAATCGAATTAATTCTTTGAATCCTTTGATTCCTATATTCGAGAGATTCACTAATTTAAGGCTTTTAGATCTGAGCTATAATTTAATAACTAATTTACCTGAAAAGGCATTTCTCGGAACAATTATCTCGCGATTATTTTTATCTAATAATAAATTAACAAATATTAACATAAATATGAAAAAAGACTTTAATTCAGAAAATAACTGTTTTGGAGTGAAGTCGAGTCTAAAGTATTTGGATTTATCGCATAATTACTTGAATTCAGTACCGATTGGAATGAAGTCATGCGAAAACCTAATTGAACTAAAGCTCACCCATAATGTGATGCCGGAGTTAGCGATGCGTTCAGTCACTAAATTCATAAGTTTGCGTCAAATCGATATAAGCAATAATCCCATCAAAAAAATTGACGACAAATCCGTTTTGTTTGAATCAAAGTATTTGAATATTTTGAAACTGAATCAATTAAATATTTCAACATTACCTTCGCTCAATTTTCATTACCTTACTCATTTAGAATTATCAGAGAATCAAATATCAGTAATAGAATCCGAATCATTTTCAAAGACACGAAACTTAAGATATTTAGATCTCTCGAGAAACCAATTACAGGACGTCCCGCGTTATCTCTGGAAATATATGACAAAACTTCAGACACTTTTATTACAATACAATCCGATCGACATTTTAGACTCTTCTAGTTTTGAAGAACTCAAGAATTTAAGACATTTAGATATAAGAGGTCTTAAACTTCAATATATAGACACTCGACTTCTTCACAATCATCGGTAAGTCTTAAGTCTTATTATTTTAATACAAACATATCATAACAAATATAACAAATAATCTCTTTTCACAAATTCTGATGAAAAGTGTTTTTATTTCTTTATTAATTGCAAATGAATTTTAATTTCAGATACCTTTTATCAATAAAGTCGAGTACATATCCAAATGTTCGGTCATTTCGTTTACACGACTTATTGGCCAAAACAAATTCCCTCAGAAGTGCTTTAATAGAAGTCGAGGAGACAACACTTTCCCATCAAATCCAGTGGGCGTTTGGAACCAAACTTAAAGAATTAGTTATTACGGGCTCTAATCTAATGAAAATACTTCCCGACGCTTTCCTCGGTATTAATGCATTCCATTTAAAATCAAATTTTATTAAATTAAAATCAAGTTTTTATTATTTGTTTATAAATTGTCCTAAAGTTCTACCAATTAGTTAATTGAACTCTTTTTACCCCTTTTTCGCTCTACAATAGGACTCTACAATACCTATGACTTGACTTTAAGAGTGATAAACACTAATATAAGTTCACTTCCTTCCGGTTTATTGAGATATTTGGCTGATATTCGTTTCATAACAATTGATTTAAGGAATAATAAATTACAAACTTTAAAACCCGACGTATTTTTGACAAAATCGGAGAATAAAATGAACCCTAAGTGGGAATCACAACAAATGTTAGGTAAGTGTTGTCTCAATGTTTGAATAAATAGTTTCTTCAATAAACTCATCTCAAGAGCATTGAATAGATTTCTTAAAGATATGAAAAGTCTAATCAATGCAGAAATGATAGAAAATTTTGCGAATAAACTAATTATAATTTAAATACAACTTTAATCCTCTTTAGAAGTCATTTCCAATTAATTTTTGCCAAAACTTTTAAAGCCTGAGTTTTGCAGTAAAGTAGTATTACAGGAATAATATATTTGTTCTGTTCTCAAACTGTCGCTCAGAATAACCAAATTTTAATAAATAAATCTTATTA
>JAQIXI010002497.1:0-10192 GCA_034700165.1 Galumnidae sp. Gr-Ori-00277
TAAATTTAAATGAATTTGAATAACTTTTATTAAAAAAGATTATTTATTGATTTACAATTACAAAATTTACATGGTAATTCAATAATTTCGAGTCTCGTTCGAGACTACTCTCGATCTCGACAGGGAATTCCTTTTCGAGTCCCGGCAGTTGATTTTGGCCTCGAGACCCACCATTAATTAAAATGCAAAATCGAAGAAATAAGTAATAAAAGCCTAAAAAAGTTTTAAAATACTTTTGAATAAATAGTTTTCGGGTATAATATTAAAAAAATATGTGAACACCAGTGAACACCTCTATTGAGTAAATGGTTTATAAAGCGTTTAGAAGTGTGTAATGACTTTAATGGTTGTTTGCGTCGATCGCTTTCACTCCCTTTTGTAGTCTCCACTCATTTCAACAAATATTTTAATTTAGTTTATAATCATTTGATCCAAATTTAGTTTCAAATTCAATAAAATTTTGATTAATTGAATTGATTTCAACGAATTTTTTTAGATTTAAATCAATTAAATTTAGATTTGATTTAACTTTTGAACAAAAATTATTCAATAATTTTGAAGTAAACAAAAACCCAAACAAAACACTTAAACAAAAATTTATATAAAATATTTGATTCGAAATAATGGATGACTTCGAAGACGATTGTAATTCAAACGGTGGAGAGAATTGGATTCAGTCCCAGAAATACACGAATTGGGAAATTGAATGCATTAATCGTTTGGAGACATCACCCGATTTGGAACAACAGATTGAAGTGGAAAAAGGGGGTAATTCTTACATTTAAGACACTTTAAGACACTTTAAGACTAAGATTTCCCTAATTTTAAAAAAAAATTGATTTAAAAACAGGAAATACACACAAATTGTGGGTTTCGTTTCAAACGGCCGCCTGTAGTATAGCACAATTGTACCAAGGTAAGTCAGTCCATCCAAAACATATCTTAACAGTGTTATCAGCGCGAGAACAACAGTTGTCTTTATGGGTGCCGTTCCAGAACGCGGCCTCTGCCGTAACCACTCTTTATAAGGATTGCATTGAATCTCAAAAGCGGTTCTCTGAATACGGTTTCCAAAGCGGTCAACAAAAACGTAATAAAGAGTTATTGGCGTTCATTAAGAAAAGGAAGCGATACATCAAACGCGAAGAACTCATTGCTTTCCTGAGCGGTGCTAATCCTCAGAATAATTACGGGCACCCATTCCACCATCACTTCCATCACTCACTTCATCGGTCGTGGAATTCGCCAAAACCAAGACTATCAGTGAGTGATAGCAGCAGTCGTTCCTTCACTCGACTCAGTCTCAGCGATGGCTTAACTGATGGCAATTCCATCGCAGAAATCGATACCTCGAATACCGATGAAACAGATTTGGAGACTTTCCGCGAAGCACTGGCCCTCTCCGGTAAGTTTCGTGAGTAACGGCTTATTGTTGACATCCATTTCAGGAGTTCGGTCCTCTTCTCCCGTTTCGAACAACAGTTCGCGCAAAAGTCCATTAATTCGTGTCTCAAATAATAGCAATAACTCAATGGCAGAACTGAACGCTTTTATTGATGAAGAGTATAACCGTCACGTCGAGTCCCGTAAGCGAACCGCCTCTTCCAGTGATGTAATTATGGACTCTCCGACTCATAAGCGCTCAAAACTGACATAATATTGATTACAACTTTATTTTTAATCATTATTTGAAACCAAATTATTTACGTTTAGTTCACATATCAATCAGTTTTTGGTTCATTTTATTCGGATTTCAACTTTCAGTCAATAATTAACAAAACGTTTATTCACTAATTATTGGATTCGTTTTTGACAATAATTGTATTTATTGTATATAAGTTCACTGTTTCGCCAAATATTGTTATTAAAGCGATTTTGTTAAGCGATTTCTATCATTTCTTTATTATTATTATTATTATTAATATATTTTCGGTTTAATTATTTCAAAATTATTTTAAATATTATTTTCATTTTTTTCAATTAAATTTTCAAATCGCAATCTATTCAGTGATTTATTATATCAATAAATTTGTTTATACTTTAAGAATAGATTTCTTAAAGAAATCGCTTTAAACCTATTTTTTGTTTCAATACATTTCTGTTAAATTGAATTTTAAAAATCAATTCACTTATTGTTTTTAATCATCTCTTTATTGATATTTCAATAATGTTTTGACAAAAACTAATATATTGTAATCAATGAAATCATTTTAAACTTAGAATTGATGTAAAGTTTTATTCAATAAATAAATTGTTTCAAATGATTATAAATTATTGAAATAAAATATGCATTAATTGTATTACAATTATTTTAGTCTTAATAATATTGTTTAAACAGGGATAGCCAAAGGGGGTTTTGGTCAAAACCTCAATAGACCTAGTGCGTGTCCTTCAACGTTAATGTAAAGGTTTCGAAATACTAGGGGGTATTTTGAAGATTTTGCTCTCCTATGGGGGTAATCCCGAAAACCCCTAACTGTGGCCTTAAAACCTTTTTGATATAATTGGAAGAACAGCACAATCTGTAGTCAATTGATTTAGAAAATGAATTCGAATTATAGTAAAAAACATTTATTGTTACGAATTAATATTGAATTCAATACTAAATATTAAATAAAAAATATATCGAAAGTAAAAAATCATTAATTTTAAAATCAAATAAATTAATTCAATTTATATTAATATAATTAATGGCACTAAATGTGGCTCTAATTCACTAAAAGAATTACAGAACAAATTCTTTAAGAAATAAAAATGAAAGCCTTTAAAAACTACTTATCTATAAATCTGTAAAATGTATCCATAAATTGAGGCAAATATTAATAAAATCGTAAAATAAATTAGTGGTTCCCGTGAACTCTAAACCGATAGAGACAGGTATAGTCGTTGTGACCGTGATTTGAAAGTATCACTAATTCTATAAATTGAAAAACCCTAGGACTTGGTTTCTGAACTTCAAAGTATTGCATCGATCGGCCGTTGTCTTCATATATATAATTTCCTAAAAGATGTCCGGATATATCGCTTTCGTCTTCGAGACCTTTAACTTGAAATTCTTTTGGCGCTGAATCGATGTTACCATCTCTTGATATTTGTTTGGGAATGTGTTCATAAGAGAAGGCGGTTGGAGTTATTGGTTGACATAACTTTATCACTAAATAGCCATTTGAACCCTTGAAAGCCCAACACTCGTCTCCTTTTATAGAGGACTGAATCACAGCTGAAGGCGATGGAGAAGAACTCCAAACAGTTATTCCGAAGATTTTGTATTGAAAGTCATTTCTATGAAAAGTCTCAGAACAACGACTGCTTATTACAGTTCCGCCTTTCGTTTTAAACCATAGTTTAGAATTTGTTATATTTTTTATAGACTTACCCGAAGACTCGAGAGCAAAGTCAGACTGACCCGTCTTATAGGCGTCATATATGGCTTCACTTATTAAAGATTTTATTTCATCGATAATAATGTCGGACGACTTTTGTCCCTTTCGTTTAAACTTATCCTTTGAATTGAATTCGTTGTCTTTCATTACTTCCACTTTAAGTTTGTTTTCAGAGTTTGAGTTTTTCACAATTTTTAAATCATTTTTAAGTTCTTTTAATTCATTCATTTGATGGTTAAGAAGCACATCAGTGAATGATTTCAAAGAATTTTCTGGCAAAAGACTAGACTTATGGGGAGTCATAACGTAAATTAAAGGCCCTAATAATAAAAGTAAAGAGAAGAGTGTCAGCCAAAGCGAAAGACATTTATTGGCCACTCTTTTGATTGGAACATAAGTCAGCGAATCTAAAATTCTTGAGGTTTTGTTTAGAGTCGTTCTAAAAATATTCGCTATTCTTCTAATAAGAATAATCTCTTTCTTCTCAGAGTTTTGTTCGACTTTCGATGTATTACTAATGGCTTTTCGCGACATATTAGGCACTTCCCATTCACACATCTTTGACGGATCCACATATTTATTATAAGAAAAGCTGTAAACATAAGTGTAGTCAGTTTTTGACAAATCTCTATAAAAAAAAGTAAAATAATTTCTTTTAAATTAATTAATGATAAAATACTTTTGAGTTTTAGTTTGTCTGAAATATTTAATATATTTGTTGTGAATCGAATCGAAATTTTGACTGAATTTCAATTTATCTGCGAATAAATTGTGTCAAAACATCATTACATCAATACTTTCATCAGTTTTTACTTTTTTCCTTTCTTTTCGATGAATTCCTGAAAATATATTAAAAATTAGTCAAATATTTATATCAATTATATTAATTAAATAAAATTATTATTTATTAATGAATGAATACCTAATCAGTTGAAACATAAATGAAATGAAACTTAAGAAATGAAATTAAAGTTTGTTTTAATTCAAATTTTAGACATTTTTCAACTTAAAACTAATGAAAGAAAAGCGATGTTAGGATTGAATGAATTAAAGGCTTTAATTATTATTGTTATTTACTATTAAATTATTATTAATAATAAAAATATATATTAATAAGTTATTAATAATAATTATATATAATAATATTAATAATAACTCACTCTTTATTTTCTTTAATTATATTTGAATTTTCGTCACTTAATTTCAAATCCATTGAATTTATTAATTTGATTAAATTTAAGACAAAATATTTGAGTTATTTTCAATTAATTTGAATAAATTTAAATAAATATCAAAATTAAATGTTAGGAAAAATAAACACTCAATTGTTTTGAATTAAAATTTAGTAAAAATTTGATTTGCATTTGATTTGCATTAAAATATTAATAATTTTAAAATAATTTATTATTAATACTTAATTCAATTGAATTTTATTATTAATTAAAATATGAAATTTAAAAATTGATTGCAATGTTAGACAACAAATAACTGCTTTTACTTCTAATTAATGTCTCTTCGGTTCAGTATTAGTGTCGGAATTTTTAAAAATGTGCGCTTCGAAATATGAGCAAGCAAAAAGTATACCCAAAAATAATGTTGAAAATTATACTTTATTGTCGTATTACTTATTTACACTTTTAATGACATTAATAATCACATTATTGATATCCATTGGTCAGTATTTTTCCTTTAAAAACTGACCATGATACAATGTAAAGGAAACTTGAATTATAAATGGCATGAAATCTAACAATAAATTCTTGAAATACTGAAAACATTCAATAATAATCTCCAAGGGGTGTATAAATCATTATTGAAGGGTATAATGCTTAAATGAACTTGGTAAATAATAGTTTTTAAGAATGAAAATTCACAGAATGCCAAAAGTGAACTTTTTTCTTTTACTAACAAGTTCAGCTAAGTTAGTGGCAAGTTCAATATTATTATAATATTCAATAAATGTACACAATTTGTACCCATTGTTTGAGAGAATTCCTAATTTTAATTCGAGTTACAATAAAAACCAATTATTTTTATGAATAAATTAGTATTAAATTTAATACTAATTTAATAGATTTTAAAAGATTTTTAACTTAAAAAGAAGAAATAATTAATTAAAACATTAAATTTAAAATTAATTAAATTAATAAAATTATAAATTTGAGTTACATATTGTTGTGTTTTAAACAAATTTAATTCTATTATTTAAGAGGAAAACAAAGAAATTATTTCTTAAGTCTTCGACAAAACATTTTTTTTCTAAACTTTTGTTTAAATTTTCTAAACTCCGACTCATTTGACGTCAGGACTCAAACTTTAGATTTAGTCGGAAAGCATTGACAACAGGTTTTGAGGGCTGTATTGAGTGCTCTCTCTATTCACAAAACGCCTCCGCTTTCATAAGTCGATAATAAATTCATTTTAAAGCGTTTTTTGTAGTATTTGTAGTGTTTGTAGTGTTTAACACATCACTCACTCAACCATTCATTAAATTCAATCAATTTTTCAAAAATTTTAATTTCAAATTAATGTTAGAGTCAACACTTTTCTCAGATATTTCTACAATTTTTATATATTCTTTAATTAAGTGATTAAGAGATGACTTAAAGTATTTTCTGTTTTCAATATTAAGTTTACAAACATTTTATGACAAATAAATGTTTTGTTAATACAATTGAATAAAACAAAAGTGAAATAATTAAATGTCTTTAAATTTTGGTTAAATAATGTCGATCTCAAGCAATGATCGGTTTAAGAGAGCGGCCAGAGATGGATACCTCGACATTCTTTTGAACGCAACCAAAAAAGACGCCAACACTCCCGACGAGGACGGTATCACTCCTACACTTTGGGCCGCATTTTCAGGAAATTTGGATGCGCTCAGGGCTCTCGTCGGACGCGGGTATTACTTATAATTTCCATAAATTAAAATTCAAACAAAATTCCAAAAGTTTTGTCAAAATATTTTTTTTCTAAAGTTTTGTCGAAAATCAATAGAATTTTTAATCTTTTTATGTCTTTTAGTATTTAATAATTAAATTAATATAAAAATAGAAATTTATTGAAATATAAATAATTTTTCTAATATTTACAATAATATCGAAATCGAGTCAATTCTAAATGAGATCTAAATTTTATCCAATTATTTAATTTTTTAAGATTTTATATTTAAATTTTATTTAAAAAATTATTCTTTTAGTAAAAAAATAGTAAACGTTTGTAGGGATAAGTAAATGACAAAAATTGTAATCTTTTCTGAATGTAAACAATTTTGCCAATTAATTAATGTTAAGAATATCTCAAACCTAATTCCTTACATAATTATTAAATTTTATTAATTAAAAAAATTTTAAACTAAAAGTTAAATGAATTGACAGAACTTTTGAAAAGATTTTAGGGTTTATTTGTTTTCAAATAATTTAAAACAATAATTAGATTTATTGAAAAGATTTGCATTAAATCTAAAGAATATATTTTTATGAAAATATTTGTAAAAACATTGAACTTTCGATATGAAAGGAAGTGGATGTCAGTCCACCCGTTCCTGTTTTCTAATTGTGAGAAGTGATGCGTCAAATTTTAATATAAAACAGTAATAAGTATTTCGACTTTTTTTTTACATTCAAAGCAATTTATAGGAATATTGAAAATCACCTGCGATTGAAAACACTAACTTTTAATCACTTTTACATAAATGAAAATCACAAAGTGTTGGTAACGAAAATAGGAATCACTTGAATAAATGACCGGATATTATGGACATATATTTTGATTTTATTTAAAAATCGTATTAATAAAGTAATTACTTTAATTTAGAGTTAAATTTGAAATTTATTCTCATTTTAAATAAAAATTGATTTTCAATATATTTTTTTGTAATCACTCAAACACTGAAAACTTTTTTATAACAAAATTATATAAAAGAGTTAATCTTTCAAATAATGAATTTCATTAAAACGAAATAAGGAATTAATTTCGGACATCATTTCACTCTTCCATAAAGTGTTGTCTTTTTTCTTATATTAAGATTAAAGTATTAATTCCTTAATTCGAATAAATCTATCGTTTTATGAAATTTATATTTCAAAACATTTATAAATATATATATTTTTTTGTTTATATTATCAGTTAATAATTAACTCAATTCTTATTATAAATAATTAAAATTTTGCTTTAAATTATCGCTTAAAGACCAGAAAATTTAGTTTTAAAGAATGCCGTCGTTTCACTCATTTGCATAATATTTAGAAGAAAAAAACAGAAATTTTTGACAAAAAATGTTTGGAATAATAGAATTTGACTCAAATATTATCCCAAAATTTATTAATTTACTCTTTTTATGATTTTAGTGGAGATCCGGGAAAATGTGATTATTTGGGAAATACTGCTCTTCATTGGAGTGCAGCCAATGGTCACATAAATTGTGTTTCATTTTTGGTTAGTTTTGGCGTTAATTTGTGGGCATTGGATAATGACTATCACACCGCCAAAGATGTGGCCGCTATTAATCACAACGAAGAAGTAATTCAGTTCTTGGATTCTGTAATCGCAAAACAAAGTGCTCTCAACACAAAAATTGTTCAAAAAATGAAAGAAAAGGCTATAATCGACGCCGAAAAACGTATTAAAATATATCAGAAAATGCAGAGAAAAGCCGCCAAAAGAGTTGAAAGAGAAGAGAAACTCATCGAAAAACAGCGAAAGAAAATAAATGATGTGATGGACAGCACACAAAAGAAACCAAATCTTGTCATTCAAACAAATCAGTCAATTGTGCGTAAAGAGAGTCGTTCCCAACAAAACAATAGTTCGCTTAAGTTCTCGGATATCGTGAACTCCAATCACTCGAACGGAACCACAAATAAGATTAAGATTTTAGGCGGAGTTTCGCGAAGAGTCCAAATGAAGAAACAAAATTCGGACTCTATTTCAACGAACAGTGATTTCAAAGTTCGCGATATATCGACAGATGACGGCATCCGATCCGTCAGATCTCTGATGGGAATCAGAAGAGATAATCAGATCCTTTACGTTCCAAAATTTGACTCCAATTCTAATTATGAAACAAATAATAGACTTCATATGAAAGATGTCTTTTCAGACAATAGTTGTAGACTTAATTCGTCGTCAAATCTTAATTTGAATACAAGCCATGAAACAGAGAAATTGTACCGAGCAATAAGTGAACCCGATTTCCTTAATAATTTTGAAGATATTAAACCCATTAAACAAAAGGCAACCGAAACCCCGGAGTCGAGTATATTTGAAAGACCGGGTTTTGGTTCCGTCTCTTTTAGGGGACGATTCACTTCAGAAACTCTTTTCTCAAAACATTTAAGTGACGAAAGCAGTGGAAGAAAAGGTAGTGATAGGAGTTCTGCGAGTTATGCCGATAGTATTGGAAGTGTTGGAAGTCTTGCGCACAGAAATGCGTTGGGATCAGAACAGAATTGGGAGGACGACGATGACATCGACGACACCACAAAAACTATTCCTATTCTTCTGTTTCTTTACGCCCACGGATTGAAAGAATATTTATCTATATTTAGGTCCGAAAAAATAGATTTGGAGGCTTTAATGCTCTTAAATGAGGACGACTTGATCTCATTGGGTCTTCCACTCGGACCCAGACGTAAGATCTTAAAAGCCATTGATAGAAGAAAGAATATTATTGATAATCCAGGTCATATGAATGACTCTAGACTTTAATTTAATATTAAATTAATGTAAATAATATATAATATAATTTGAAATCAGTTTTTGTAATTTTCATTAAATAAATTCATTATATATTTTACATAACTATTAATTTGATATGAATTGACTGAAGTGAGGCCTCAATTGTATGCCCGACAGCTCTCAAAAGTGGACAACAAGTGCTCAAAGCATTCTTGAAAAATACAGTTTAGAATCGATAGTATTAAATATGACAACTTTTAAAATTAACCCTTTCTATTAAGTAATGACCAAATCCCAATTGGAAACAGTAAGTTAGCAAGCAAAATATTAACCACTAATCTTAAATAAAGTAATTGTTGATCACAAACAATCAAATTACTGATAGTTAATTTCGTATAATTTTATAAACGAGATTAAAATTGAGTAAATACGTGTTTTTTAGTTTTTTAATATTCTTGTTAGTTTAGAAAAAATAGACATGCAAAGTTAAAAATGTTGAAAATTCAAATTAGCCCTGTTCAAATAATACTCAAATAAGGTTGATGAAATTTGGTATTTTAAAGCAGTTTAATAATAAGTTTTAGTGTACCAAGTTTCAATAAGTTAGCTCAAGTAGTTTAAAACTTGTTGCTATTAAAGTAATTATTTAAGGAATAATAAACATTTTTTAATTTGTGAAATATTGAAAAATATATTTGTATATAAAATAACAATTTAGGCAATAAGTTTTAAACTACTTGAGCTAACTTATTGAAACTTGTTATAGTATAACTTATTAATAAACTGCTTTAAAATACCAAATTTTATCAACATTAGTTGAGTACTATTTAAACAAGGCCAATTCGAATTTTCAAAATTTTTTACTTTGTATGTCTATTTTTTTCTAAACTAACAAGAATATTAAAAAACTAAAAAACACGTATCTACTCAATTTTGATCTCGTTTGTAAAACTATGCGGAATTAATTGATATTCATTAAAACCTTTAAGATATAGGATAATTTATAAAATAGTGATTAATTACAAAAATATATTAGATAATTGAAAATTATTATACTATCATAAAGTTAGAACAAAACCATAGTTGGGATTAAAAAAGAATTTTATTCTCTCAAATATTACAGGAGATAT
>JAQIXI010002498.1:0-10191 GCA_034700165.1 Galumnidae sp. Gr-Ori-00277
TATTTATCTTTTCAAACATAAACAAACTCAATTTAATTTTTTTCGGGTAATCCCGAGGGCTATCCAGTGCTCCCTTACGCTACAATATTGTGCACCGACTTTCTGCAAGACCCTGTATATAATATTAATAATGCTTTTAATGAGAAATACTTATTATTTAAAAACTTTATTTATTTGATTGACTACTAAAATAGTAATAGATGAGCATGGTAAAATAAAGAATAATTAAGTAAAGCCATAATGAGAAACATCATTAGTAAAAATATAAATGAATTTTCAGTATAATTGTGTCGATTGTCTCACCCGGTGGTGGTCTCTGTGATGCGGCGGCCAATCGGGCAGAAGAAGGCTTTTCATAATAAATTGCGGCTGAGATTAAAGAAAAAGTTTAAATAAGATTAGAAGAAATGCAAATTTATTTTATTGTTTGTATCGATTGCTCTAATTTTCAGTTTTGTATGCATTAAATCATTATTAAGTTTTTCTAAATGACTTTAAATCGACGCCAATTTACTAAGAATTACGACATTAAACCATTAAATGCAGTTTATGTCTGGTTTTGTCTCATCAGGAAGTCATTCAAATACCATAAAGTTATCAGAAATTTGTATAAATTTATAATTTGTTTAGTTATTCAAAAAATGAAAAGTGCTTTTGAAGGTGAAGGCGCTCAACAACAACAACACTTTGTAAATGTTTGAGACTCACTGTGAGAGTAGACTCGGCTTCGGGTCAATGCCTTCTCCCTCTCGACCGCACATTTTATAAGAATTACAAAAAGTGAGCTTTTAATGAGGAAATGCGAAGACAGAGCACAAACCCCATCGGATTCCTTCAAAACTTATTAAAAAATGGCATAATTTCTGTCATTGAAGTAAAGAATGGCTGAGAATAGATTCTATGATTATTAACGAAAATCGTCACAAAACTGCAATCCTTTCGACAAAAATTTGTTTCAGACTTTGAATTTTTTTTTTTAATTAACAGTTATTTCACACATATTTTTGAATAAATTTTGAAATTTTCAAAATTTATTAATTCTCTTGAATTCAATTAAGTTATAAATCATTGAAGGAATAATTGTATGCATCAAAAGCTTGAGAACAACCAGTTTTATAACATTTCTAAAACTTTAGTTTTTGTTTATAAGTAAAAGTCGTTTATTTAATAAAAAAGAAAGAAAAGACACTTTGAGAAAGAAATGTTGAAATATAGCAAAACTGAAATTTTGTTGCGTTTTTACCCTTGGATTCTAAACTTAATTAAGTTTTTAGATTTCATTATTGATTGAAGAAATAAACAAAACAAAAAATGATTAAAGAATATCTCTATTCTTAGAGAACACTTTAACCACACTTTTAACCAATTGGTTAAACCATATAATTCTAATTAAAACAATTGATTTAAAATTTTAATAACTAATCATTAATTATTATATATAAATTAATAATTATTAGTTAATTATTCTTAACTGAAAGTTATATAAAATCATTGAAATAAAGTTTTTAAGAATACATTTTTTAAAACTTAATGATAAAATTGGCAAAACTTTTTGCAAAAGTTTTAATCAATTTATAGTTAAAAGCAGAGATTCAACACTACTTTATTCTTGTGGAGATTCAAAGGGAGGGTTCCTTTACTGTGCAATTTTAAAGAAATGGTTATTCCAATAACACAATGTTTTATTGCTTTGTTTTGGAGAACTTTCCAGAATTTTTTTACAAGAACTTTAAACTCCAATTTAGACCCCCTCTGGATATTTCTACTTTAAATATTTCGCTTTAATTATATTATGTGAGAAACTGATCAGAAACCAAAGGTGTCATATCATACATGTCTGCCAACAATTTTATTATGAAAAATGCATTCTTTGATATTAATTATTAGTTAAAAATATGTCATATAATGACTAAATTATTCTTTTTCACACTTTATCTCATTAATCGATTTATTAACTTTTTTTTCATTTCTATATTGTGAACATAGAAAAGGCTGAATATAACAATCACTTTAATTGTTTGACATTTATTAAAAATTTGAACAAGTTAATAAAAACAAGGATTATTTGTTGTTTTATTTATTAATTTTTTAATGACAATTAAATAAATTTTAAATTCTGAAAAAATTTGGAATAAAATGCAATTATTTTGCAAATCAAGTTTCCTATATTATAGAATTTTATACCTTGCTACTTTCATCAAATAAATTATTCAAATAAAAATATTAATACAAATCAAAGATACTTTTTAAACGATAAACTTGGCCAAAATTCTCCAAATCATGATTAGCATTAAAGGTATACCCACTGTAAATGAGGGAATTAATCAAAAAAGTCTCTAAAGCGGATCCTTAGACATCACATCCTCTAAAAGTCTTTAAAAGTTTCAAATTATATAATGTTTTTGTCGTTTATTATAAGTGAATTCACAAAACAAAATGTTTTGTTGTAAACACTGTTTTTAAAATTATCCATTAAATGACCCGAAATTGTTTTGCTTTAAAAAATTGTTTTCGAATCGAAAAACTTTTAAATTCAGGTCATAGGGTCTCAATCGGGACAATAGGGTCTCATATTTGGTTTAAATAGAACTTTTAGAACATTTTTTATGATTATGGAATTATAACCTAGATAAGAACAATAACAACCTTTCAATATTTAAAATTTTAATAAAAAATAAATTTTCTATAATAAATAGTATATTAATTTCAATATATTATACAAAATATTTAAAGTAAATATTATAAAAACTATTAGTTAATAACTACTAATCCATCAATTTTTCCAAAAATATAAAGAAATGATAAAAAAATTGAAGGAAAAGATATTATTTTTAAATGTCTTTGAAAAACATTTTGATTGAAACAAAATTTGAATTAGAAATTAATGATTAAAATATTATTTCCATTAATTGTTTGCAAATAATTAAAATACTTATTATAATAAAAGGATAATATAGTAGTTGTTTGTCAGAAGTTTCTAGGTAAAGTCATAAAAAATAATTTGAATGCATAAAAACTTACCTAAAGTTGAAGTGATGCTTAAGATAAGCAATAGAAGTGAGTGAAGACAAAGTTTACGATTTGGGTGAGTTTGTAATGATTTCATTATGCAATAAATATCTAATGAATGTTTAATTAATGGTATAAAAAGTTGTCTAAAAGTCAATTGATTTGATGAGAATTGCGATTAAAATAAGTTGATTACAGCATATCATCAATCGATAGCTCACAATAAACGGCAAACAAAGTGAAGACCTGAACAAAGGATAATAGCATTTGGCAGTATTTGGCAGTTCTCTTGAATCGGACAACCAGTGCTCTCAAGTGCTCTATGGTTGGCAGTGCTCTTCACTTTCATTTATAAAACGTGCACTTTTTCTCGGGTCGTAAAAACAACTAAATATTATTCTTTAGTGGCTCTACAACTAAGAACTAACTTAACATCCATTGCCTCAGAAATCATATCTTCGCGCACACAAAGCGCTTGAGGGCTGGTTAGGCAACACCTGAATCCTCTAAAGAAAAAATAATGTCTTTTGGTTTCAAATACATAAAACTTTCCTGAATTTCTCAAATTAAATGAATTTTTTAACGCATCGAAAGATTATATAATATTATATATCACTTGAATTTCTCACAAATTCTTGGGTTTTAAACATAAATTTAAAATTATTATTAAAACAATATTTAAATTAATTCTTAGTTTTTTAATATAAAATTTTCATTTAAATAGTGTTTGGAAGTGTTTGGAAGTGTTCAACAATTTCCACCTAAACTATATATCAATTCTTATAATTTGTTTTAAAAAAATTGCGCTTGGTTATTTCAACAAGTATACCAAAAAATAAAGTCACTTAATTAATTAATTAATTAATGAAAATTATTTAAACTATTTTATATAAAACACTTCTTATCCCAATATTATAAAAAAATTGACCATGATATAAGGTATAAGAAGGGTCAAAATGTATTATACAAGGGTATAATTTTTAAATAAATTTGTTAATTGTATTTGAGAAAAGAAGTCCTGGGGGTCCAAAAAGGAGTACTTTTCAAAGAATCGAAATTATAACACAAAATCCATTTAACTTTTGGGAAAAAATTATCCGATTATGGATTCGATTAATAATTTGAATTTAAAATAAAAGTTATGTCCTTGCTTCATTTTGGTTATATTTGAGTAAAAATTTGTATATAAGCTTACAATAGAGTACCTGTTTTTTATAAATTGACTTTTGGTTTATAGAAATCGACCTAAATTTGAACCCTTAATATCCACAATATTTTGGACATAAAGACAATTTCAAATAACAGACTTCAAACTACTCTCTCTCATCTCATGAAATGAGTCTCTCTCTCTCTCTCTCTCTCTCTCTCTCTCTCTCTCTCTCCAAAATGTGACAAGTTCACTTCCTAGTAAATCGACTCTTGTATTAAAGTGATTGAGAGATATGACATTTGATGAAATATAGGGAAGTTTACGGCCCAACAATATTTGAGTTCAATTTTTTAAAAATAAATTTCGTATTTTATAACAAAAAAAATTGTCAAAAATGTGAGAATTCAATAGTTTTCGAGTTATGGAAAGTCTGTATAAAAATCTGTTCCCTTTAATAGAGAACTGAAAAAAATAAAACTTTTTTTAATTATATTTTTATTATATTTATTTGAATGTTATGAAAGTAATGCCATCTTTTGTTCGGAAACAATATTCATATGTATTGCAATGAAGTGCTATTTAGGGTTCAATCATTTTATTTTATATTTTTTTTAAAAATAATAACCTCTTAAAAAGTGGTAATTATATCGATATAACACTAAAAGGAATATTTTTTAAAGATTTTTTTTTGTAACTTTTGACCAAGTTAAGTCTACATTCTATTATTTTTTTTGTTGTAAAATGAAGTACAATCTAAACCCACTTTAGGTGAACTCTCAATAAATAAAATTTCTGTTTAAGAATTAAGTTTAAGTCAATACATATATCCCCCAAATTTTTTTCTTATATGAAATTCTTAATTTTGGTGAAACAAAGTTTAATTAACCCCCGATTCTGATAAATAAAGTGATTTCAATGGATTCGTTATATCAAAAGTGTGATCGGAATCCCTAACCGTTAATAATAGAGGGAATCGTTGCTCTCTCGCAAAGTGCGTATGAATTGAAAAACATTGAAAGCACTGCACTAAAAGTGCAGTGCTTTTAGTCATCTCTTTAGACAATTTAGACTAAATTAATTTTAATTGTGACTAAACTAAAAGAGATAATCAAAGTTTTTCTTTTATATATTCTTAACCAATCAATTGAGGCAATTGGTTCCTAAAATATTTGTTCGCTGACTCTTAATACTATTTTTACAGCTCTTTTAGGAATTATATCCAACTAAACATATATCGAATTTAAACGCGGGTTAAACCCAGTCCTGACTCTATTATTAAATTCACAACAGTTTGAAAGAGATGGCGTAACTCACATCGATATACAATTAAAAAAAACTATAGGGCCTCGAAGCAAATATAGCTTATCTAGGTGAAAATAATTTTTATAATATTATGTTAAATATGTTAAAACATTAAAAGTTATATTAAGTTTGAATTTTCAAAACAATTTTTTGGTGTTTAATTAGATAATCGATTAAAACATTTTTATATCAATAAATGTTAAATAATTTAATTAATTAATATAAGAATAATAAAAATATATTCAAACCTAAAATTAGTTGTAGTTATGATGTTTAGGTTATGGATTGTAATCAGAATATGTTTGACTCAATACATATGACTCGGACTACAAACAAGAATTCATTGACAATATTTAAATTTGTTGTGACCAACACTTATGACAATTAACCTCAGAAGCAATGGTCATTACTATCGATGGTTTTTAATTAACACAATTATTAAAAAAAAATACTAAAATCTCGTTCATAAGATTTGGTCATTTGTGGTTAGTCTCACAAATGTGCACATTATGAAAGGCATTTTTCATTGTATGTATCATGGTCATTTACATTAAGCATAACTTGTTAAACTAATCGGTCAAAATATCTATAAATGCATAGCAATAAAACTCAAATCCAAAAACAATAAAAATTCAGATTAAATGTAACTTTAAATGTATGAACTCTTAAACTTAACAAAACATTGAATAAAGTTTTGAACTAATTTTGGGTTAAAATAATATAATTTAAGCCTAACATGGTTAAACTAGTTGACCTCAGGGGATAATATTTTTGTAAACCTCGACAGACCTGGTGCTTTGTCGATTTTTTCGTCTCAGGGGGTATTTTGAAATTTAACCCCTCCATAAACCATATTAGATTAAAACTTAAGTAATTTCCAATCAATGATTCATTTTATGAATTGAGTAGATATCTAAAAAATAAATATAAAGTTAAATAAATATTATTAAATATAATTTATTATTTAAGAGTAAAAATCAATTTAATAAACAATTAAATCAATAATTTTTACCCAAATATTTAATATAAGATAATAATTAATATTTTATTACTAATAAATTAATAATTTTTTATATTAAATACCTTTTAATGAAAATAGTTTGAACTATATTTTTATAGATAACTTCACTGACAAATATTTCAATAAACTTAATTGGAATTTAATTGAGTCAGAGTTAACTCAAAATTCAAGTAAATGACATTAAATTAGGGATGGCGAAAGGAACGAGTCTCAGGGGGGGTCCCAGGGGGTATTTTGGTCAGAATTCAGGGGGGTATTAGAGGGTATTTTTGGTAAGACCTTAAAAAATTGCTATATTTTCACATATAAATCGTTTTATTAATATCTTATAATCAAATTAAAGCTTTTAAGTTAAAGAAAAACATTTTTTGTCAAAAAATTTTCATTTTTCGCGCTGTCTCCCGTTTTTCGAGAGGGGTTTTCCGATTTCTCCCAGGGGAAAATTTTTCGGTCTCAGGGGGTATTCCGGAATACCCCGTTTCGCCATCACTACATTAAATCAATTGTAGTTATATTTCGATATTGCATTTCTCAAAACGATTCAATAAATTCTATGACATAAAGAGATTAACACAAAATAAAGATAATTAAATGTGAAAATACTTTTATTTTTATTTAATTATTTTAAATTTAGCTCTAATTGTATTATTTACTTTTAAAAATGTTGCAAGTTAACCGGAAGTCTGAGATTAAGTATTCCTGCAAGAAATAACTGGTGATTATTTATTATAAAATTTATATTTAAAGTTATTTATTAAAGAAGAAATGGAAGGCATTAAATAAAAGCGATTTTTTGTTTGAATGAATATATAATTTAAGAGTTAATCGATTTTAGAATTATTAGAACCAAAAGTTTTTATACTTTTGTAAAAGAAATGAATGTTTTTTATTGAATGTCATAAAAACAATTTTAAATTTAATCAAATGAAGCAATAATTTAATAAACAATGACTTTGTGTTGTGAACATCAAATATGTGGACAATTGTATAATAATGTGTTGAAGTGAGCGGTAATGCATTATATGTATTGAGAAACTGTATATTTCTGTCTATTTCTTCTGTCAAATGCATCAAAAGTTTGTTTTTATGGCTTTTATTTTGAATAAAAAAATATAATGTTTAGAATTATATGACCTAGGAATTATATGAAATTATATGAGAGAATTGTAGTCTAAACAAAGTTTAACAGAAGTGGAGATCATCTTTCGATACAATGAATATATAATTTGATATTTCCATAATTGACTCGTTTGTGAATATCGTGAGGACCTATTTAGAGATGAGTTCATCAAATGTGAACAATACGGGTATCGTATGAGAGCTTATATTCAAATAAGAGTCAGATTTGAAGTCATGTCTTTAAAAATGTTTGAATCGCTTTAATGTCTTATATGAGTGGATATCATTACAAGTGTCACAAAAGTATGGATCGTTAGCTTATGATAGGAAGGAAATTATGAGTTAATGCATCGATTTTCACGACTGGATCTCAGGATAGTTTATATGCCAATCGCGTGACTTAAAAACGTGTTGAATTCGCCACTTTTCCTGTCGTTTTTCACATCACTATTACATTTTAGAATAGGAGAGCTCAGGCTTATCACCAATAGTTGTATTATAATTATTATTATTTATATATGTATTATAAGTTATATATCATACATATATTTATTGTATAATATTGTTTAATGCCTTATGTGGACACATATAACAGTTCTTCATAACAATCGGTTGCGATGGCCTCTAATGGTTGTAATGCTTTTCACTTTTTAATGACTTCTCGGAGCACATTATAGTCGATGGTTGACGACAACTGTCTATACTATCGACTATTGAATAGCACTCACGGAAACGTCTCGCATGACTCGCACAGTCGTTTCGCACAGACTTAAGAGTATGCATATTATCAGACATTGTATTATGCATTAACCAGTGCTCCGGCACTGACAACGTTCACTTGTGCCCATCCATCGCATATATCCTTTGCTGACAAAAAGCACATTCGATGCCAACCATCGACTACTTATCGGATGCGTCATTCATTGCATGCCTTATTTGAATGGACAAACTATGCTGAGCAGTGCTCAGTCCTGCACAGCACTACTCATAGAAAATTGCAGGAAATGGTGAATGCGATCGCAATTGATTTCTTTCCTGAATTTTCATCATTTGAATCATTTCCATCGTTTCCACTCTGACTCCACTTTTGTCGACTTTTTTTCGACAAACAATAAAACTTCACCACATTTTTCACATATTGACAAATGAGATCAACTGATCCACGATATGGATATCACTACAGCCATCACTAGAGCCGAGTATTTGTTAATTTATTTGTGTTAAACGAAGCGCTCATAAATCGCTCAAAATTTAATGTCAAACTGAATGTGGAAAACAAAAGGATATTCAAATTTTTCACTAAATAGAGATCAGTTCCCACAGAACAGCACTCATTCAATGAAATAAATTTTTGTTTTAATGGTTTTTTAGTTTCACTTCGAATAAAAGACATTAAATAGATTTAAGCCATTAGAGGAAATGACTGACAAACTATGCTTTTCTCAATATATATACTTAAGTGTATCTCTTTTGAAGAACAAATAATGACATAATAACGTAAAGACCAATGATTTGAGGGATAATTAATTCAAAATTCATTTGATTCAAATAAATTGAATGTTTAGTCAATTAAAGTTAGTTTTATCTAAAACTCTAGGAATCGCTCGAAGCACTCAAATACTATACACACATTTGCGATATCACAACAATATTGAGACCAATCCTCTCAAGTAGTTATCAATTAGCCATTAAATTGAGCCAACATTTAATAGTAATTTCTTTTTCAATCGATGATTGCCTCCCATCGAGAAAGTCGTTGGAAAATATGTTGAATTTACAGAAATTAACTTAATTTTAGATACTTTTAAATACAAAATGCATTCATATATCTCTTTAAAAATTAAGTAAACTTAATTAAGTAAACACAAATATCTTCTGATCCCTTAAGTGCCCAAAATTGGCATAACTTTGAAAATAACTCATTTTTAAAATATTCATAATATTTGTCGACAAATCAGAAAAATTAGAATAACATTAACTTTGATATTATAATTGTCATCAAATCATAAAATAAAATAAAACGACAAATGATTTCAAAATTATATTAATATTTAAATAATTTATTCTTACCTTTGCTCTCATTTTTAATTAATTTAATTTTTAAAATGTGAGGCAATCGTATTGCGAAGCGCTTCGCAAACCATAGATATATACCCCCACAGAAATATTAGGAAGATCCCAAGAATCTATTAATATTAGCTTGATAACAAATACTTATGAATAGTTTGAAAATCTTTTGTTTAAAAATGATACCAAAAATAGACTTCAATACAAATTAATTTTATGAATCATTTTTTATTGATGATCTGAGCATGTTCCTTTTTATTTTATCTTAACAAACATTTGTTTATTACTGGGTTATTTATATCGACACAATTATTATTATTATTTAAAATTTTAAATCATATATTTTAGCTATCATGGCAAAACACCTCGATCTCCAGACCTAGTGCCTGTCCATAGATGTAATGTTAAGTTTTAAAAATCCCAGGGGGTATCCAGGTATTTTGAAATATTTGCCCCTTATTTGCCCCCTATTTGCCATCCTAGATTTTAATCTTAAAAACAGAATTTCATTTTAAATATTCTT
>JAQIXI010002499.1:0-10184 GCA_034700165.1 Galumnidae sp. Gr-Ori-00277
CTGACAAAAGAGTGGTTTCCCTTTGGAGACATCTTTCTGTGAAGAGTCAATGAGCGGTTTTGCAGAACACATACAAAGGGAGGGCTGACCAGTTTTGTTGTCACTCTTTTTTATAAAAAAATTATTAATAAACGAATTAACATAACCAAAGAGAATACAAACCACTCGAATGAACTTTGACTGGTCGACCCCTAAATAAGTGCCATGAGTATCTCCTGATTGAACAGATCCAGCGGTCGATATACGTATTAATGTTCGACGATTTGGGTCGTGCACAACATTGGGAGTGACGTGATTTGCCGGCACCTGTAGCTGTGCTTTTTGGACAGTTGTCGAATCATTGGCTAATTTGGTTGTCGATCCGCTCTTAGAGGCAGACGATTGCTTTGAATGATTACTCGATGGCGGAGATGTAAAGTTCTCGTCTGTGCCCTCTTTTCGTGGACGACCGATTCGATTACGAGTTTTGTTTTCAATATTGGAATTATTCAACTGAGGAGTGATACCATTTTGGGACAATTCTTCATTTGTCTGCTTCTCTTCATTGATATTAGAATTATTTTGATTCTGAGAGATGTCTTCATTGTTTGGGACAAACTGTTCTGAAGGCTGTTTGTCTGCATGATCTTCGACTCCTTCAACACAATCATCTTTTTGTTCTTCATTTACTTCTTGTGATTGATCCTCATTTTGATCTCTTTCTTGTTCATCATTAGATAAATCAGAAGACTCGCCCTCGAGATCTCTGTCTGACTCAGAGTTGGCAACAAATGATTGGGAGCTCTCCTCTCCCTCGGGATTAATGGCATTCGAGTCAGTATTGGAATCCAAATCTTTGACTTTCTTTGCGTTTTCGCGCTGAAGTTTTGCCGTTTTTCGCTTTTTGGACAAATAGAGGCCATAAGTGCCGCCCTTATAGTATCGCTTTTTGCGTTTAATTGTGCCTGAAGTCGAGTGTCCGGATGACTCATCTTGAGATAGATGTTCTGGATGTGGGCCAGTCTTTTCAGAGTGACTACTCGGGGGGAAAGGCATTGCAAATGTCTTACGAGCCCTTTCAGTACTTGGAGTGTGATTTGCGTCATTAGCTCTTCTATTTTGGACTCTCGTCTGAATAAGACTCTCTCCAGGAGTGGACATTTGACTGGAGTCAGAGCGTCGGGTATTGATTCGGATTGTATTCAATAAACTCTTCTGTTTGTCGTGTTGTTCACTCGATGCGATTCCCTTTAAAAAACTCTTTCGAGCGCTTATTCTGGTCTTCGGCTGAATTACAAAAACAAAAGTGAAAATTATATGAAATTCCAAACAAAAAGAAAACTTACATTCAATTCATTATTAATCAAACCATTGGTTTCTTCATTATTAGCTTCGGTTTGACTTTCATTTTTGATGTCACCGTTTGCTGAGGCTCTCCTTCTGTTGGACAACTGTCCACTCGATTGACTCATTCTTCGAGTTTCAATCACTATGAGAGGACTATTCCTGCGATCGTTGGCTATACTATTGGTTTCGTTCAAATTCAGTGCACTATTAGTTCTCTCAACACAATTATTGGATATCAGGGAAGAGCCGACATATCTTCTCCGGTCACCCGTCCTATAGCTGTGGTATTGCTTCGAATACGGCGACTGATTAGTCGGTTGTGAAGCAGTGGTCGCCTGAAAACCAGAACCAGATGTCAACTGCGACCTCAGGAGTGATCGTTCATTAGAAGAACGGGTGGAAAAGAGATACCGTTCCCGATCTCTGAAGAAAGAGCGCTCACTTCTATCACTTCTGTCACTCCTGTCGTTACGATTCCTTCGTTATTGAATTCAATAATTTTTTTCCGTAAATATTATTCCGACTTTTAATCAAAACTTTTTCATTTGTTTTCTCAAATGCAAACCAAAATCAGATAAAATCAGAGGAAAAGTTTAATACAAACACAAAATTCAAACAAACTTTTCGTTAAAAATCTATGAAAAGAGAAATCATTTAATAAAATCAATTAAATAAAAAACTTTTTTAAAAAAAAAGTGCAAAAAAGCGCTTAAAATATGAATATTTAAATGAAAATTAAAGAAAATTTACATTACAAAAAGCAGCAAGGTAATCAAAACCACATATTATCATTGAAAAGTTATCAGTGACATATAACAAGGTAACTCAAAAATAGCAAGAATACAATTTTCAAGAAAAATAAGTTTCAAATAAAAGGGAGTTTTAAAGTGAGTTTTCATTTGCATTACATTTGTGTACAAAAATATTGACAGCAATTCATGTCTTTTCAAACACTTTAAACATAAAATAAGACAAAAACAACCAAGATAACATTACAAACAATATATTAATCATTTAATTAACTTACATTTTCTAATGACAATCGTCTTAAACGATAATATATTTAATTAGATCTAACCTAAAGAGGAGAGAAGTGCACAATAGTATTGTCAGACATAGGCTTTAATCGATGGCCAAAATGGCTGAACGACTGTATGCAGTGAATACGTCTTCCTATGCGTACATCTATAGGAAGGCAATGCGTTTACCACTTAATACCAGTATATGCAGTGCTTGTGCTAAAGGACTGCCGGCACTGAAGTGCAGATTTACTTTCATATTTTCCTGACTAAATTATACCCTATTTTTTTCTCTCCCTCTCTCTCTTTCTCTCTTTTACTCTCTCCTCTTCTCTCCCGCCCTCTCTTCCCCACAATTCCTCCCCCTTTGGTTCTCCCCTACCCTTCCCTGTGGCTTTGAAATTGATATAGGAGATATTTTGAAAGGAGAAACTTATTTGCAACCCTTTCTCTAATTTAATAAAGAATTTATGCAGGTTTATATAGCTTGTATGTGCCATAACATAAGTGCCCTTGCTCACTTAGTCAATAATTAGCGGTTTAGTGGTTATGGTTTTTCGAAGAACTCAGTTAATAAGCTGTCACTCATTCACTCATTTTTAAGTTTAGGGAGTCTTAAGTCTAAAAGTTGTTTAAAAACAAAAACATTTATCATTTGCTGTCACTTCTATGGCTGAAGGAATGGCTGAAAAGAACAGGGAATGGAAGCCATTCACCACATTATAGTCTCGTTTTAGTCATTTGAAAAATGTAGCAAATGTTGCAAGATGGCTGCAAAATGGCTGCAAACAATGGCTGTTCCTATTGCAATGGTTGCAACTCTTAGCCACTTTTCAAATGAACTTTATCGTTTTAGGAACGAATTGATTTTGCAAATTACCTGATATGTTTTTTTTGCTAGTTACCAAGACAATAAGATTGGTAGTTTTATAGTAAATAAAATGCCCTTGTTTATTAAATAAGACAATATTGTTTTTATTACAAATAATTTAAATGAAAAAAAAAAACTTTAGAATCAAATAAAGAATAAATTTATTTGTTTTTCATAAAATCATAAAACAATTAAATTAAGGCTTAAATGACAACAAAATAAATTCAAATAAAAAATTCTGTAAATTATTTTCAAATAATAATTCAAATGCAAAAAAAACATTCAAATTTATATAATCCGGATATGTTTACGAATAGATAATTAATTAATTAATTAAATGGAAAATTAAAAATTCGAGACAATTATCAAACAATTTAGTGATTAATGTTTTGGCAGTTTATCAGTATTTTTGCTAAAATAAATAGTTTTCAATACCTTTTAATAACATTTTCTTCTCTAATATTGCTTACAATAAATCCAAATATTGTTTAAATTCTTTCTGATTATTCTTCACAATTGTATTAATGCAAACTCTGATCTTAAAAATTGATATTTTTTTGTAAAAAGTGATACATTTTTATAATAAAACAATAATAAAATTTTTAAAAAAATTATAAATAAATTAAATAATAATAAAACAAATAAAACAAAACTTCAAAAATAAATACAAATCAAACAAAAACTCAAGAATTCAAACAAAATTAATAACTAAAAGGAATTAAGAATTTTATACAAATATTTTGATATTCAAATACGAATGCCATCAAAGTTGTGACTCTGGCTGTGGTTTGTGGTCAATGAAGGATCAAGACTTGAGTCGAAAAGAGCCGGCAGACGACGTCTGGTTATTCAGTGGATGAAAATAACTTTTTTTGTTTATTCAGTGAATATTTGTTTTCAATCAATCAGTAGTTTTTCCGCAATAATAGAGCGAAACAATCAGAAGATTTGAGTAATTTATAAGAAGATTAATAATTAAAGATTAATATCTTGTTTATCAGCGAACATATTATTACAAGATTAAATTTAACGCCTACTTTGCAGCCTCCTTCTTGCCACCACTGCCGGGTAGACCAGTCGACCAAGATGCAGGCACCGACTAATTAATAGTAAAATTTATACATTTGTTAGCAGTGGTTAGAGTTGTTATCAATTGGTTTTTACAGATTAATTGACATTAATTGCAATCAAATTAGGATTAAAGCAATATATTAAACAAATTATTCACTGAAACCAAAACATAATTTAAACATAAATTGGGTTTTAATGCAAAAAACAAATAAAACTTAAAAAAAATATAATTCTTGAGATTCACTTATTTTTATAAACATTAAAATAAAATTTTAAATGTTTTTAGAATTTAATATTTAATAATAAAACAATAAAAATGAAAATAAAAACATTTTATAGAATCAAATTAAATGATTTAAAGCGTGAATTTGTTCGAAACATTTTGAGCAAAGGATAGGATAAATGCGGGACTTTTGTTCGCTTAGTTCGTGACCGGAGGTGTTGAAGATGTGCGCAGATTCTTAGGAAAACTTACGTTGGCCAGCGGTGTGCCGGTTAATTGAGATACTGTCAAATGAACTTTAGTTATGATGTCAAGCACTTCACCGGTTAGTTTGCCAGCGCCCACATCACCATTTCCATTGGATATCATAACAACTCGATTGCATTGGGCTAATGGCGCCGCCACTTCTGCCGCGACCTGAAAAACAATTTGTGAATTCAATCGAGTGACTGTCAATCAAATTAAGCTAACCCTGGGTAAGCAGTCAAGGACCATATCCACTTTGGCGGCGGAATCATATTCTTTATAAGCGTTGGCCTTTTTGGCCATTTGTTCGGCCTCTGCCTTAGCCTTGGCTTCAATAGCAAAGGCTTCGGCCTCTCCTTTAAGTCTAAGAGCTTCTGCTTCAGCCTCTGCTTCCATAATAATTTTATTTCTGTGCGCTTCGGCTAACTTTTCCAGTTTGAATTTCTCTGCTTCGGCCGGTTTTCTGACCGTTGCGTCCAATTCTTTTTCTTTGCGAATAATTTCCTGTTCCTGAACTTGAATTTCTTGAGTTCTTTCGATAACTTTGACCTAAAATCAGATACAAATCAGTAATTATTAAGAAAAGTATTAAGCGGTGACTTAGTTCTGACCTGCATTTGTTCGTCTTTGATTCGTTGCCGGGTTTTGGCCGCCTGTAAATTGTAGGACAGGTCTGACTCAGCCTTTTTAGAGAAGACCTCGACATCATATGCGGCTTTTTTCAATTCAAAGTCTCTCTGAGCTTTGGCTATCTCTGCGTCGTTGATATAACGGGCGGCCATACGTTCCTCTTCAGCTAAGGCTTCTTTAATGAGTGCATCCCTTTTGGCCTCCGCCTCACCAATACGGGCGTCACGTTTTACTTCTGCAGTTCGGGCCAAACCCAATGCCTTGAGATATCCCTCCTCATCACTTATGTCTTTTATTGTATACGAAACGACTGATTTTCACAAAAAAAATAATTATCAGTAAATAAGAGAATAATTGAAAATTAAAGAGAAATACCGGTGAAACCCATATCAACCAAATCACTTGAGGCCACTTCGAACACCTTTTTGGAGAACTTCTTTCGGTTCTTATAGATCTCCTCAACGGTCATACTGGCCATAATAGCGCGTTGGTGACCCTCAAGAGTTTCCCTTGCCACATTCATTATCTCTTCCTCTGTCTTTCCGAGGAACTGTTCGCAGGCGGCCCTCAACATATCGGCATTTTGACCTTGGATTTTAACCTGTGCGATACCGGTAACTGATATGGGAACGCCCTGTTGTGTATAGACTCGAGGAGATTCTATAGTCAGAGTCATTGTGTTTAGAGTTATCCTAAAATTCAAAATTAAATTAAAATTAATTTCCACTAATTTTTAAAATTTAAATCAATTCAAACCTCTGCACTTTTTGGATAATCGGCCAAACGAAGACTCGCCCTCCCGGCACCATAAGTGGCCGCCGATGACAACATCCTATTCATTTTGTTAAGTTTTAATCAATGTTTGTTATGTAAACAATTATTTAAATGTTTTGACATTTAAACAGATTCTGATATAAGGTTTGCTACAAATAAGGTTTATCTCTTACTATCGCTATTTCTAATGAATACAATAATTAGTTGAAACCTTATTTGTATCAAAACTTAAAACAAAAATAAGTGAAAGTGATATAAGACCTGAAACAACGAGGGCTTCGTTTGGACCGCAGGTAACGAAACCAGTCATCCCTTCGTCTCTCGGCTTAATTAACACCAAAATTAATAAATAATTGCAATTAATTAATTGGAATAATTGGCGTCAATTGTATTACAAAATAAATGTAAACAAAAACGCCTAACAAAAGGACTGAAACGACAAAAATGGATGTTTGGGTTAACTCAAGTGATGGGCAGAAGCTCTCAATACCAGTGCTATGTATTGGCATTGGAGTGGCGTTAGGGTGGGTGCGATCCGTCCCTTTCCCCTATTAGTTATTTACGACTGAATAAATAAATAAAATATTTCAAAAACATAGTTAATAAAGAAATTCTCATCTAAAACTACCTAACATGCATTTTACCAAGGTTATATATACTAGAGGTTAATATATGTTAAAAATTATCCATTAAAAATAATTACCAATATAAGTATTTATATGGTAAATGGTAAAACTTACCCTTCTCCTCTCCATTCTGTTGTGGGAGTAGTTATAATTGGGATTATAACTCATAATTGAGTAATAGAGAAGAAAATATTAAGAATATCACCAAGATAATATAGATATTAGATAAGAACAGTAGTAATTTAGTAGATAAGAGTTTTATTACTCATAAACTTATCTATTATTAAATGTTTGGACAAATTTTTTATAACAAAGTTTTCCACTAAATTCTAAGCAATTAATAAAAAGAGAAATTTTTTGACACAAAAAATGATAATTAATTTGAAATGAAATGCAATAAAAAATTTGTTAATAGAGTTAACAGATTTGGGAATAATATTAAGAGTAAACCATTTTAAGTGTTAAACAGAAAATTAATTTTAGCAAAAAAAAAATGTTAACACAAATGAGAAAAGTGTCGGTAATCATAACAAAACACAAACGATTAGGTGTTGCTATCTTTAAGGAAACACTTGGTAGCCAAGGAGGTATTTTTGTTGCTGTTTGTACAAGATTCAAATATATAAAATATATAAATATATTATACTTAAAGTATAAGAATTCTTAAAATTCGTTTTTCTTTATTACTTGAAATCATAGGAAATCTTATCCTTATATTTATGTTTTAGAAGAAACTATTTATTTTCAATTCTTGTTCTAAATATACATTTTTATTGGAGTTCTCCATAACTTTCATAACTCTCCCTCTCTTTCAAAGAAATAGATTTAAAAATAGAAATGTTTTTCCGATTAAATAACTTTTTATTAGAATTTAGTAATAAAATAGAAATTATAAAACATTTTTAAAAAGTTAATCGATTGTGAAAATGAGCAAGCAACAATTTATTAATGTGAAATTTTCAGGACTAACTTGGTTATTAAATGTTGAGATGTCCTACATTTTCCTTGTTCTTATTTGTTACTTTTAATGATAATTATTATATAATATATCCAATTAAATGATCTTGATGATTATTATTTAGTAATTAAATCTGAATAAAAAATAAAATAACCTATTTAAAAATTTATAGTATTAAACAAAATTTATAGTATTAAACAAAATTTATAGTATTAAACAAAATTTATAGTATCATGATTTAAACAAGAGTTTGAACTAATAATTGAAGTTTGCATAGAATTTTGTGTAGAAAATTGCCTTGTACATTTACTACATTATAGTTTATTTATATGTCACTAAAATTATGTTCATTTAACAAATGCTCTTTATTTAAGAGATATCTTACTTATGGGAATTATGAGCATGCTAATTCTAATAATTTATTTATCTGATAGTATTAATCGATGTTTGAGTAAATATTCATAAACTTTATTGTCCTGAAAGTTGTCTCTCAATAATTATTCTGTTTTTTTCATAGTTTGACTCGTTATTTGGTTAAGAGCAAGATCAACTTATAATCTACCACAATTACAATAAAATAACTTCTCATATAATCTTTGGAATAAAAGGGATAAGTTTAATAAAAAGGGATTTTAGTCAACAATTTTATCTAAAATTCAAAACATTTACTCTTTTATCACTTTTCTATTCATTTATGTTTTAATAATTCCTTCAAATAATTAAAGTTTTATTTAGTCGTTTGCTATAATTTGTAAAAAATTAGTTTTTAGCAAGTTTGAAAACAAGTGAAATGTAACAAGAGTATTTTTATAAAAGAGAAGAAAATTGAATTTTTTCATTAAAGTAAAAATCATTAAATTGTTATTTAATGATATTTTTTGCAAATCATTTGAAGAATTGTTGTGTAGAATCACCGGACGATGTTTTTCAAGAAAAACTATTAATAATAAAAAATAAAATATTAATTATTTATCGCTATATTTATCACTCGTAATGCAAAAGGAAAAGACTTTTTATTTAAATAAAGTTTAAGACTTAAACTTTAAGTTATAGTTCACAACCAATTGTTAACAAACATAGAGTAAATTGAACTCTAATCACCTTGATGCATTGAATATCATTTTTCATGTTTTATGAAATAATGATTTAAACGAGAGTTTGAGCTAAAAGGGTATAAAAGTGGTCTAGGTCCAGCCGTTTGTCCAACCGTTGCACAGCACTGGATGAATGCGCACGCGATGCACACAATTGACAAAAGCAATTAAATTAAGCGAATTTCCATTCAAATTGAGTTCAAGAAATTTATTGCATTTGAAGTAAAACTAAGTTTACTATTTAGAATAAACACAACAATTACCTTTTCTTAGGAAAATTCTTATTCATTCATGTATATTCATTAAAATTAAGCAAGTTCATCTTTTAGAAAACTGATTTTTTTTTCTTCAAATTTATAATTTATCTCAAATCTAATTAATGGAATATTCGGTGAAGAATAAGCCATCAAATGATTCTGTAATCAATATAGGAGAAAACGGAGAAGGTAAGTTATTCCATTACCTTGATTATTACTATTATTGATTAGGAAATTTAATGTCACTTTTGAGAATTGTTGAATCGATTTCATTGATTTTTAAAATTATTTCTTAATTTTAATTTTAGTTTTAGTTTTACTTTTAATAAGTTTTTGTTTCGTTTTATAAAATTTATTGATTTTTTTTGTCTATAATTTCAAAATTAAATAAAAAATTTGAAATTTATTTCTCTTCAAAACAGTTTAATAAAAGATAATATCTGAACAAACAAATGATAATTGACAAGATAAATTCCAGTATAGATTACATGATAATTTGTTTATACAAGTTTCAAATAAAAATAACTAAAATAAAAGCACTTTTTATTAGCAATTATTTGTTAAATAATATGTCGTTTATAACCAGAAAAACACATATTTTTCTCAATTTTAAAATACTTAACAAAAAAATGGTTTAAATCTTAAGTTAATTAAAATAATTATTATTTAATTATTTATGATTTCGGATATAAAATAAATCCATTTTTAGTAAACTTTAAATAACATGATCTCTAATAAAATTGACCTTGTTATCAAAATATTTTATTAAATCAAAAATATTTTAAATTGAGTAAAGTTTTCTTAATATTAGTTTCATTTATTAGACCAGGCTTGCGCTTTTAGCCACAGGGGCTGAAATATTTTATTATACTTATTGAATTGACTGATCAAGTATATGTATTGATCAAGATATAAATTCAAACAGACCAGTACATTTTTTTTGCTAAGATTAAACCCATTTCAGAAAATTTTATTGAGTTATTTTGTTTGCATTAAGTTATTATAAGAAAAGTAGGCTTGTTATAAATGAAAGAATCTCCAAAATAGTGGAAATATTTCTAGGAATATTTCTCGAAATATTTCTCAAAA
>JAQIXI010002500.1:0-10183 GCA_034700165.1 Galumnidae sp. Gr-Ori-00277
CCGGTTGCTCTGATCGGCCAGTCCCAGACGTACCCGCACTCATCGTCGTGGACTGCGGCGTGAGTCTTCGCGCCGGGCTGGTCGTTATCAGGGGCGGTCTTCCCGGACATCCTGGTCACGACACCATATGTAATGCGACGGCGGGCGCTGGCGACGAAGAACTACTCACTGATCATTATATAACACACTTTATTGAGTAAAATACAAATAATGTGAGACCTATTCTCAAAGAAGTCAAGAATAGGAATAATAACAATAGTTGAATTTTTAAAGTTAGAGACCTTACATAAGGAGTAGGTTCCCACAAGGGCGGGACCTCACTGCTATTGGTGGGTCCATTACAATATAAACAAGCAATAATATTTATATATCATGGTGAAAACTTATATGAAATTAATCTTTCATTTGACAACTATTTTGTAAATAAATATAATATATTAATGTAATGCAAATACAATTAATTCTATAAAAACAAAGTTTCTCTAATCTATTGAATGAGTAATACTTTCAGTGCATTTTTTTGGTCCCCAAATAGCCCCAAATGGTCCCAACTCTTCCAAACGACTCACTTTTAGAAAATTAAATTTTATTATACATACAATTGTATATATAATTGGTGTCCACCGGAGTGAGAATGAGAGTGACATTTGCTTCGCCACCCATACATTGCAATAGAGTTTTTTAAAAACAAAACATTTGTTGGACACCAATAATATATATTAATGAAGAACTAATATATTCGATAAATTAGTGAATTCTTTGGATAGAATTCCCTTTTATTTATTAATCTAAAGTCAATTTTATTAATTAATAATAAACCATTTCTTCTCAACAGTATTATAGAGTATTGTAGAATCAATATATTACTCAATTAGACTGTAAATACATTGTAATCAGTTCTAAACCTAAAGTTGTGATCGAAATTTAATTAAAATTTGTTTCAATTATTTATTTTTATTTATAAGTCATAAATAAGTTGTTTTATAATTTATAACTAAAACTTTCAACAAAAAATTCAGTCAAAACAATTGAAATCATAAAAAAAAACTTATTTTTATTCAATATTTTTTTCTGAAAACTTTCAGACGAAAAGCAAATCAATGTCTAAAAGTTGTCTAAAATTTTACTCAAAATTTTTTTTTAGAAATAACTAAATTAGTGTTAGACTCGAAGTCATTTAAACTGAATATTTAATCCTTTTATGGGAAAGTTTTTAAGAAAAGTGTAATTCCAGTATTAGTCGATATAGTCGTGACATTTGTGAAGTGACTTTAAAAAAACATTTCTCTTTTCGAGCCCTTATTTTTTAGTCGATATAAACAATTTTTAATGAAATACAGTTTTAGTGGAGAATAATGTCGTTTCACTCCATTTAGATTTTAAAGAGAATCACATAAAAGATCCGGCTTTACATCAGTTGCTTCAATGAATTTGATTCTGAGTTAAGGAATCTTCTGATAAAACATAAACAGTAGAGTACAGTGCAGTACAGTCTTCAATAAAATGAAATATAAAGAGTTTAATATAAAGAGTTTAAGACTTATTAGTTTTAGTATTGATTTTTCTGAGAAAACGATTGAAAACCTTTTGAGCAAAACATTTAAATAATTGATATTATGTTCGCGACTCAGTCCTAACACAATATCAATAAATCGCACAATAAATAGAATTTTTGGACCCAATCTATCATTCCTGAAGTCACGCATTGGTATAGAGAAAGTTCATTACTTTTATCGAGTTATTACAGAATATACGTTAGGTTTCCAACTATTTATAATCGAATATTAAGAAAAGAAATATATTCTCTCATATAATAACAACACTCGAGGAATGTTTTATTACAAATATTTTTCTTCGAATACAGAAAAACCTCTATATCTCGAACACCAAATGTTAGAAAATTTGTTTGACATATAAAATGTGTTAGATTTAAGAAGATCTCTATTTTACAAACTAATCAATGTTTTAATTTTATTTTTGTTAATATTTTCTTCGAATAACATTCTATAAGCAAGTATAAATTATTGCTTGTTAATTAAGTGGGGAAATGATATAACACTTTGAGACTCTTTGAGTTAATTTGACACAAATATAATCATTAATTATATTCAGTCAAAAGTCCATTCGTTATATTTTGAGCTCATTTTAGAAGACATTTAAAAAAATGTTTTTCTAACAAAAGAATTAAAATATTTTGTTAAAATTGGCGAAGAAATACAGTATTCTACTTATAATTGATAGCGCAATTAAATTAGTACAATGTAGTTCAAATTATGTTTATATTACTTTTCAATTGCTATAAATATTGCACTTAAAAAAATATTCGACAAAATCCAACTTTCACTGTATATATCACTCATTTTTCTTTTGAAATTTATAATTAATTAAAGAGTCGATAACTTATATTTTTAGACAAAACTCAGATAAAATGTGAGTTCAATTAATTAGTTATCTCTTAAAGTTTAAATTTTAAATAGAGATTCATTAGAGCTCTTCGTTTGTTAATAAACAAATTAAAAGAAATTCGTAGATTAAAAATTAGTTAAATATGTTTCTACTGCTTCTGTGCTCAAAGTAACCCTACTCAAACATTAATATTAAAATAACCAATCAAAGTTTTACGTCATAAGTGACTCATCCATGGAATCAATTATATCAATTCCTTTCAATGAAAACAGAATTTTATGCTCTGAATATTATACGAACCAAACCTACGACTTATAGAGTGCTTTTCCTATTACAATTCAAAATTGCCAAGGTGCATACATTGTATATGCATGTTCGACCTAGAGGAAATGTTGGAGATATAGAGCTTTCTCTGTAATTCATTGAATTTCATGAAAGATTCTTTTGGAAAAATAGGAAAAATGCGAACAAATGAGTAATTTTTAAAAATATTTGGTTTAGAGACCTGTCAGAGACCAGTATATCTAAACTGCCGACTCTTGGCATCGATTCATTGGAAACACTTAAACTGCAGAACACATTCACTCTTAAAGAATTTCCTTCTGTTATGAACTTCAAGCAAATAAGGACAGCATTTCTAACTTATCCCTATCATTGCTGTGCATTCAAATTTCCAGCCACTCATAATCCAAAGGAGTTCGCCCGACATCGACAGGATTTGTTCACTGAAGACGTGAAAAAGAGGTTTACTTCAAATATAATTATTGTTTGACTTTTATATTAAAATATTTATCCATTAATTATATCATATATTTAATCGAATTGAAGCACAACTTTTCAGAAATCAATTCTCAAATTCTTAATAAAGAATTCCTTAAATAAGTAATTCTTTGACTGAATACTAAAAAAAAAACATTTTATTGCAATATTTCGTGAATTTTTCATTTTTAAATCTATTTTCCTTTACTTCCATAATAAGATCTTTTTTTTGCTTAGATATTGTCCGCACAGAACATTGACAGCCAGTTCATCACAGGATAGAATAAAAAGGAGTGCTGAAGAGGTATTGATCAGAACAGCAGTAATCGATGAGAATCTTTTGAGTTTAATTTTCATTGGTATTCCTTTCAGACCCTTTTCTTAACGATGTTTTATGAGACAAAAGAGAGAGTGAATCACTTTATGAGGTTAACCAACAAATTCGTCAATTTTTTCTTTAGTGAAAACTCTGATCAAAGAAAAGATAATAGTTATGAGAATCACATAAAGAGACGTCATTTGAACGAATTTGGACAAGGACAAATTATGAATTTCGGAACTTATACTCCCGAAGAGAACACTGTTTACGGAAGAGTCATATATAACGCTGAAGACAAGAATCAAACGGAGCCTTCCATTAATGTGATCAGAGATTTGCAGGATGACGGACCTGCTTCCACTATTAAAAGCACTCCAATACCTAATTTGGGATTTGGTCAATACAAGTTAGATACTGATGTTAAGCCTCAGAGCAATCCTGAAAATAATCCACCAGGGCAATTTCACAAAGTGCCTATAATGAGACCACCGGTGCCGACGCCGGTATTCACTAATTTTTAATACTTATATTCCTCACTATTTTTGCAGAAAATTATTTCTTAGATTTAGTGGAAAATGTTTGTGACTTTTGATAGATATTAGAAGTTAAGTACTTTTCTTTTCGACTCATTTGGAAAATCGATTTTTCATTTCCTTCCGAAAAGATTTTCGATTCAAACTCAGCCATTAATTATACTGACATTTAGTGAGAAATAAATCAATGTTTAAATAATGAATTTTTAGAAAATTATTGGATTTAATTTAAAACATTTCTTCGATTTAAATGTTTATATTAGAAGAAGAAAAGTGTTGTCAAATGTCTGTCAATTAAGATATCATTTATAAGTGAACACAAGTGACACACATTATTGTCAACTGATATATTGAGTCTAATTATGTCAATCATTTGGTAGGCATTGTGTGGCGATATTTCCCAAAACTATCCGAATGTCAAATGCTATCCAATTCCGGATGCATTTAATCCTTGCGAAGATGTGATGGGAAATGGATTTCTAAGAATATTGGTATGGGTTGTAGTAATCGCCGCTGTGTTGGGAAACTCAGCCGTCATGATTGTCCTCATGAGG
The DNA here is from genome assembly GCA_034700165.1 of Galumnidae sp. Gr-Ori-00277. NCBI lineage: Eukaryota > Metazoa > Arthropoda > Arachnida > Sarcoptiformes > Galumnidae > Galumnidae sp. Gr-Ori-00277. The sequence continues at coordinate 4,572 of JAQIXI010002500.1, forward strand.
TAATCGTGTCATTCTATTTATTTCTTTTCTCCCATCAATTTAAGACTCTCTCCTTAATTAATAATCACGTAAATGATATTCATTCCCAGAAAGACAAAAGGATTGGCACTCGCTTTGCATTAAAGCCCTATAAACAAGAAAATTGCTTTTTATCATTACTAATGATTGAAAACAATTTTAATGATTCATTAATTTAGATTAAAAAAAAGTTCACAAAATAATTGAAAATTTTATTTAATACTATTTAATGTATTATATATTTAAGGTTTTAAAAATAATACTAAACTTCAATCGAGGGAAAAGTTTTAATTTAAACTTTAATTGAGAATTTAAATGTCTTTATTTTAAAGTTCCCTTGGACATAATTGAATATTTATATTTACCTTGCAATTTGTATAGAAGTTAACAAATCGTATTTAGTTTATGTAATGCTATTGTTTATAGGATTACAATTAAATTATTCATAACATTTAATGCAATAAAGTTGTCATTACTTTGAAAATAATTTAAGAATACTTTTGTGAAAGAAATACAAAATAGTATTAATGATTGAATTGAAGCACAGAATTTGATTCTTCACTAAAATATTTTATTTATTAACTGAATCAGCGGTCGCTTCACATTTAATGTCAGTAAATTCTTGATGATCAATTTGGCCATCGCTGACCTAATGATGGGTATATTTCAATATTTAATTCACTTAACCCTAAAATTCTTTTTTTTATACTTTAGGTGTCTATTTGCTGATCATAGCTGTAGTAGACTTGCATACAGTGGGACAGTATTTCAACTATGCCATTGATTGGCAGCATGGTACAATATTTTTTCTTTAATTCTCCTTAATTTTTCTTCTAAAAATTAACAAATTATAAAAAAGGCATTTAATTGGCTTTAATGAAATTATCGACAGCTCTGTAAACACATTTGAATCGTAATTTGAGTGATAATTATTTTATCAATTTTTTTCTTTTATTTTTTCTGGAAAAATATAATTATTGATATCCAAGAGCATATCCAAGAGTGAAATATTTTTTATATTAGATAAAAAATAATTTCGAATTAATGATTGACTTAATAATAGATTAAATTGGATTTTATTATAAATTTTATAATATTATAAAATGTAAAACAAATTTTAAAATCAAAAGTTATTTATTAGTTCTAAAACTATTTTGAGATCTAAATCTCAAAGTAATTCGATAAATAAGAAACTGATATTAAAAATGACAAATATTGTGATATTGATCTTGGTCAATAAAACAGAAATTTGTCAACAATTGTTGCGAATAAACACTCCTTTAACCGAATATTGGGTCCCAAAACTTGAATTAAATTAAATTTCTTATGAATAGAATATCAATGAATTAAAGTAAACTTATAAGTTATAACTTATTACAATAAGTAATACGAGTAAGATTATTTCTCAAAATGAATAAGATAAAAATAATTTTGTCTAGAAAGCGCAAAAAATTCTTCTTTTCTTAATAGAATCGAATTCAGTGATATTTTATTCATAAATACCTTCTATAGACTCAATCTTTAAGATCCGATATTCAGAAGAAGAAGAAGAAGTGGTTATTTACAACAAATGTTGACACATTTCTGTTTTATTGACCAAGATCAATATCATGATATTTGTCATTTTTTAATATAAGAGTTCCTTATTTATTGAATTCCTATTTAAGTAGAAAAGGATTTGTAATAAATGTCAATAGATTTTATGCCTAACTTTACTAGAACTTAACTGTGCAAGGTTCTATATTTCCAGTAATTAAAATGATGAAATTTAATGTTTAAAGAACATACCATGGTATATTATTAAAGTTATGATTTTTTTATCAAAGCATTTAAAAATATTTGTGATATTTGTATGAATTGCTGTTTTAATTGAAAAAATGGTGAATAGGTTTTGGCTGTAAAATCGCCGGATTCATAACCGTATTCGCGAGCGAGTTATCCATTTTCACTCTGACTGTAATAACTTTGGAGCGTTGGTTCGCCATCACATTTGCCATACAATTGAATAAAAGACTTAAACTGGGATTAGCTGTCAAAGTGATGATCGGCGGATGGATCTATGCATTATTGATGGCTTCTTTGCCACTAATGGGAATCAGCACATATTCAAAGACTAGTATATGTCTGCCGATGGAAAACAAGAGAATAGGAGATGTGGCTTATTTGATATCTTTGCTCACAATTAATGGTTTGGCGTTTGTACTCATCTCTGCCTGTTATGCAAAGGTTGTGCCAATCAATAAGAGATGCATTAAAGCCTTTTTCATGAGCTGACAACTGATGCCCTTATTGTGCTCTTTAGATGTACTGCTCAATCATAAGCCAACAGACCAGAGCCACAATTAATGACATGACTATTGCCAAACGAATGGCACTTCTAGTTTTCACGGATTTTGTCTGTTGGGCGCCGATAGCTTTTTTCGGTTTGACAGCAATCGCCGGATTTCCTCTGATTGATGTCCCAAAATCTAAGTTCTTATTGGTTACGTTCTACCCATTAAACTCTTGCGCTAATCCTTTCCTCTACGCCATTCTCACCAAACAGTACAGACGAGACTTCTTTATATTAGTCAGTCGCTACGGATTTTGTACTAAAAGAGCGATGAAATATAAAAACGCGTCATCACACGGACACCTGAGGATAGCAGCCATCCGGAGCAACAATGCGGGTAAGTCAGGAATGGATGACCACTACGACTGCTTTAACCCCTTTATTCCAGTGATGACGGGCTCAATATTCAGTCAAGTGTCGTCTGATGGACACATCAAACACCCCTATAAGTATATCTGCAGAAAAAATCGCCACAACTACTGCCAACAGTCCGACGATTCCGCAAATTCTGGTCGAAGTGCTGTTTTTTCCACAGTTGATGTCTTTCCCGAACTTTCCAGTCGTTCAAATGACTCAACCCATGAATTCGTAAGAATTGGTCATAAAAGTGATGCAACGAATGGCAACTCTTCATATAAAAAGAAAAATAAAAATAAAAGAGAAAAAAGAAGAAAATATTCTCTCGTAAGAAAGCCTTCTCTCTATAAGACCTTATCATTGATCGCCTTATAATCTGTTCTCATTTCAATCGATTCAATCATTGTTTGTATTTCTTTAGTTTTATTTTATTGTTTTCTTTTCAATCGATATAAAGTTTTTCTTTCAATTAAAACTTTTAAATTATAAGTTCATTGCTTTCAATCGTTTCAACTAATTTTAAAACAAAAAAGAGACTATCATTTGCTCTAAACTTTTATTTTTTATAATTTTTCCTCAGAGTCTGAACTTAAAATATTTTCCTTTAAACTCATTTCAAATATCTTTAAAAATATAAAATAAAAAATAATAAAATTTGAGACAAATATTTTAGAAAAGTCTAAAAAATCCCGATTAATCTTTCAATTTATTCAATTGTTTCCACCAGAATACTTATATCTCGGTGATTTAATTATCATTTTTATAATGGGCTACATAACCCTTTTCTGTACAAAACGATTTAATTGTTACTTTTGTCCAAAAAATGTGGTTTTCTCTAAAATCTGGTTTAATGAATTTCAAATATATTATTCTAGTTTAAAATAATTTAGAAAATGAGTCACCAATGCAAATTTAATTAAGTTGTTATTGTAATCAAAACATAATTTGGTTTAAAAATAATTTTGTTTTATATGTTTATTAAGAAAGAACTTAATTGAATGAACCATAGATTCAAAGACTGAGCATTTCATTAGTCAGACAATAGAAGGAATGAAATATTCTGTACATACATATAATCTAATGATATTTAATTATCTTTTTATATTCTTGCAAATAATCCGATTCTTTTATTTTGATAGGAATTCATGTCATCGGAAGACGAGAGTACGAGTAGTACTCAGCATAAGAATAGTCCGCATCCACTCAAGAGAAGTCAGACTAAACTGAATCGACTGCCGAGTATTGAACAAAAGGAAATACTAAATAAAGTTCTTCAAAAGGATAAGAATAAATCGTGTTTGACGTGTGCTCTGTCGCACACAAATAGCTGTCGTCTAAACAGGATGTGTTCCACTTGTGTACAAAGGGATAGTTCTTCAGGTGAAAAGAGTGTCGTTGACTGTGAATCACAGCTTTTGCGTTGGCCTAAGACTACGGCTTCGAAATGCAGTCTTTGCTCTCTTCAAATCACAACAAATTGTGTTTGCGGTACGACTACCGCTTCCCTACCTTATAGTTGTGAGAACCAGAGCTTTGTTATGAGTAGTCATTCCAATAGTGCTAATGAAGACACAGAGATATGAGTATTCCGGTCGCACCACATTTGAATCAATAATAGCTAAAAGCACTTCATCTCATGCATAGATCTCACAAAAGTTTTACAACAAATAAACACAATTTGTTTTTACAGATATTTTGAGAGAAAATATAGAAATTGTAATCTTTTTAACTAAAGATATATAGAATTTTTTGCTCTTTAAAGCAATTTTTTAGTGAAGACATTAAAAACAATTTGAAGTCAATTATTCTCTATTTGTGTGAGAAAATCAAATATTTGTTTAATTGTAATTTATTCAAATGTTTTTAAATAATAGATTTGTTTTATTAAAGAATGGGATCAAAATCATAAGTGAATCTCTATTTTCAAAACTTTTAACGCAACTAAAGAGCAGATAATAAGTTGGTTTGTTAACAGTTCGCACAATCACTCATAACTTTTATATCTTATCTACAAATCAAATAAATTTGTCACAAATGTATCAATACTTTTCTATTAATAAATTTTAGATCAAATCAATTAATTGCTATATTTTCTAGAGGTTTAACATTAATAATTAAAATTATATTCTAAACCGTACCAATATTATAACCAAGTATAATCGATAATTCTTTCTGAAGGCATTGAAAAAATACAAATCAATGATAAAGTCGTATACAATAAGTATACACTTCTTATATTATACAAAATCTGTTGAATAATAAATTGAAAAGTTGCAGATGTCTTCATATGTCTTCAGATGTCTTCAGCGGACAATAAGTAGAAATGCTTTCACACGAGTTTTTTAAAAAATAATATTTTAAAGCCATAGAAAACTTTTTAAAAAGATTCCGATTCTGTTATATAAAATGTCAAGAATTCATACTTTAAATTATTTGCGTCAATGCATTGCTTTTGGATTATTAAACCATTCATTCATCCATTGAATAGATTCTCTTCTTTTGATCTTTTCTCCTACTTTTCAATCAAATAATTATTTAAAACTTAACGCATTTTCAAAGATTTCCATCAAAAGTGAGTTAAAAATTCCTATAATTTTATAAATATTTGATTTATTGAAATAAATTTATCATTTTTTAAAAATGAAATATTTTGAAGAAATTCTTACGTTTTATAAAATATTAACCAAAACTTGTTTTTAAAATGAATTTTTACATTAATATTACTATCAATGCTTGTTATCTAATCGTTACAATATTTGATCAAGATCTTTATAAAGAAGAAAAATCACCATAATGCATTTGATTCCCCCGAGATGCACCATCTGGGGTTATTGCAGAAATGGATAGAGGGGGTGTCCCTGAGTAATGTTTCAATGAGACGTTTTTCGATCTCACTTCTAGTTTT
>JAQIXI010002501.1:0-10182 GCA_034700165.1 Galumnidae sp. Gr-Ori-00277
TTTGGACCCAACTCTTCATAATTAGGTAACGATTCTGTTTCAGTATTTTCTGTTACAGTTCTTCGAGTATTTTCCATTGAATTCAAGGTATTCTCTTCTTCAGACATTATATTATTTCTAATCCGTGGTATTTCTACAGATAGTGTTCCATAACTTCTATGAGTTTCCCTTAGCATTGAAATCGTATGAGAAAAGTGACGATTTTGTTCTCTTTGTATCGACTCATTATTAATTCTATTTTCTCTATTAATTACACCTTGGTCTACATTTATAGGCGAAAACATCCAAGAGTTTTCTTTTTTCATTATATTTGCACTCATGATAACAATTATTAAAGATAGTATAATGAAACTCACAATTATTCTTTTTACAGATATTTTATTAGTTTTAATTTCATATTTGGTGGAATTATTTTCCAAATTTCCATTTTTAGTTTTATTATAATTTACATTGTAGAGTTTATTATTATTATTATCCTTGGTAATATTTTTAATTTTATTATCATATTTATTATTATTTTTAATAATATTATCCATGATAAGTTTTTCACAATTTAATATTGCCAATGAAATATTAGTACACAAATCACATTGAGCTATAATTTTATTCGAATGCTTTTTGAAAAACGGATTTTTTTCTAATAATAATACTGTTTTCGGACAATCAATTGAATATTTTAGAAATAATATAGTAATGCCATGCAAAGGAAAAAAAGGACAAACCCTATCAGAATTTACACAAATTTGGGAAAATTCATCAAATAAACTCTGATCTATTCCACTATAATTTTGTAAAATATTTGAAGACATTTCATTTAATAACAATTTTATTAATAAATTTACAAAAAAATTAATGAATTTCTATTCAATAATTAAGTATTAATAATAACTATAAAAGATTTTTCGTTTAAGTATTTCTGAAACATATTTCTAAGAATAATATTTTTGTTTATAACAATAATATTTGTGAGTCGGCCCTGAAATTTCATTGAAGTTCATTAGAAATACTTTCTGCACAGAATCGGAGGTTTATTTGAAATATTTTCGTTACAACCTTTAAATGCGTTGGTTTTTTTCATTCAATCAATTAAACTTTTCAACAAAACACAAATAAAATGCATAAATACTTATTAACAAATAATAATTTTAGTGCACCTTTATATAAACCTGCACATTCATTAGCCTATTCTATTATATAACTTTTATACAGATTTATTAAATATGAAGTAATTTGAGTTAAATCATTTTAATTGAATAAAAAGCAAGAACACAATTTTTTAAAAATATTTAATAAGCCATGTCATTTAATAAGCTTTTATCAGTAATTCTATTGTTTATTTCGATTTCACGAATTAACTGACAAATAATTTTATCAAAATCTAAAAATATTCCCATATTTACAGGTTTAGAACGCATTCAATACTTAAATAAAATCTGATTCTGTGCAGAGAATAACAGTAAGATTATAACAAGAAATAAAAGCACAGACTCACTGACATTCAAATGTAATATGACCATGGTAACCATTTACAAGAATTATTATAATAAAATTCTTGGAATATATTCTTTGAAAACAACACTTTTATTAATATAAAACAATAAATAATAAAAATTAAATTAATAATAAAATAATAAAAATTTTATGTTTTAATAAAAACTAATAAATATTTTCAATATTTCAAAAAAATGTCTCTTGGAAACCCTATGAAAAATAATATAATATCACATATTTTTCATACGAAACAAATATGTATGTCTTTTAACAAGAAGTGTCCTTCTAATCCTAGATATGATCTTGGTTTTTCAGCACAATTTACCATGAGTGCTATTTTTTGTTCACAATTCTTATTTAAAACAAAACAATTGTATAGTAATTATGCGAATTATGCGAAAAACATTTCAACAAAATGTGATTTTTGTAATAATGTCTACTCTTTAGCAAAGGATTGTGAAAATGACACCCAGGATATTAATAAATTCTATAATAAATATAATCACCCATATCAAAATGATGCCTGGCCTAATTTCAAGCATTCACCAAAATCCAATTCATATTTTATTCTAGCACCATTAACTTTATTTATAGTGATGTTAATAATAATGATTTTAAAGTGTAAAAAATTTGTTAAAATAGTTAACAGGGAAAATTCTTCACAATCAATTGGAAATCAAAGTGAATTTAATGGAGAGAATAGTAATTATGTTGTGTCGACACAAAGGGGGCGAAATACAAATAATCGACACTTTTCTGGTCAGAATTCAATGAGAGAAAACCGTTTTGAAATCAATGTAATAGAATATATACAAAGACCACGGATTGTGGATAATATAATCCCTTTAAATGAGACTAATTTGAATTCTATGGAAAATACTCGAAGAACTGTAACAGAAAATACTGAAACAGAATCGTTACCTAATTATGAAGAGTTGGGTCCAAACACTCGACTCCCGACTTATGGCGAAGCGATCGATTGTATTAAAGTTCAAATTCAGAGTTGAAATTAAAATTGATTTATAAATTTTATTTAATTTTTAAAAGTTTTATTAATTCTTAATTTCAATGAAACTGTAAATATATCTTTAATGAATTAAAACATTAACTTAAACAAATATTTATTTTTATTTACAGTATTTATAATTCAAATATTTTATGTTATTAATGAATTGTTTTAAAGAAAACTAAATAAAATTTATTTTGTAAAAAAATAAATAATGTATTTTAAATTATTATGAAAAATATTCTTTTTTAATAATAATAATAATTATGATCCCAAGGTAAGACTCTTTATTTATCTTTTAATTAGTATTAAATTTCTACTTATTTCGAAATTTTTCTTTGATATTTGATTATAAAATGTATGAAATTCAATTAATATTTTTAGAAAGAAAAAAATATTTAATAAATAATAATTTTGTTAAATAAGTTTTCTTATAACTATCTAATTTATAAAATCTCTTAGCTAAGATAAATCCAAGCAACTTAACCGGAATAATGATAAAAATGTGAAAAATTCAAAATTAAGAAATATACAAAAATTATTGATGATTTCTAAATCGACAATTTATTATTAATATCTATAAAAGATTTTTGTTTAAATATTTCTGAAACATATTTCTAAGAATAATATTTTTGTTTATAACAATAATATTTGTGAGTCGGCGCTGAAATTTCTTTGAAGTTCATTAGAAATATTTTCTGCAGAGAATTGGAGGTTTATTTGAAAAATTTTTGTTTCAAACTTTAAATGCTTTAGTTTTGAAAATATTTAAATTATTTATTCGCTGTTTATTCACAAAAAATTTAATTATTATCTTCGAATACAAATTTGTAAATTTTATTTAATTTTAATTACAGTTAAAAAATAAAATGATAATTAAATGTTGTTAAATATCAATAACATAGATCATTTACACTAGAATTATTTTTTTTGTTAGTGAAGGAATTAATGCTACTCTTATGTATTTATGAATATAATTAAATTGTTTAACAATTAATTAATGAAAAATACGGTTATTGTCATAATATTCTATTTTTGTTTATATTTGAAAACTGTAACTCAAACATTAAAATATTTTTATATTTGTCAACATTTAATATTAAAAGTATTGATCGTAGACACTATATTAATTTTATTTTCACCCATTTTAAAGTATATTTGTAACGAAAAAAAAACGCCGTTTTTCCGCTCATTACTCATTATGTAGAAAATATTAATACTTGATAACATTAATCAATTATAGCCTTATTATACAAAGTATAAATGTGAAATATTTTTTAAACTAATAAATTATTATATAAATATATTGAAATATCTTGGTGAATAGAATAAAGAAGCATTAGTTCATTATAAACAATTATGTAAAAAAAATTAAAATAATCTCGCTCATTATTGCAAACAATATTTTACGATATTTTTAAAAAAACAAAAAATTGAATAATGGAAATTTTTTACAATGAAAATTATATTATATTTAATTGTTTTAACTAAAGCTATTATAAAATATAACTAATGTTGTATTTTAACTTTAATACAATTAATCGCTTCGTTATAAGTCGGGAGTCGAGTGTTTGGACCCAACTCTTCATAATTAGGTAACGATTCTGTTTCAATATTTTCTGTTACATATCTTCTATTATTTCCCAATGAATTCAAAGTATTCTCTTCTTCAGAGATTAAATTATTCCCAATCCGAGGTCTTTGTATAGATTCTGTTCCACTTCTTTGATGACTTTCCCCTCTCATTGAATTCATATCAGAAAAGTGTTGATAATTAATATTTCGTTCACTTTGTATGGACTCAATATTGTTCTGACCATTAATTGCACTCTGGTTTTCATTTATAAGTAAAGGACTTTCTCTGTTTTCCTTTTTTAAAAATTTAAGGCTCTTGTAAAATATTAACAACATTACCATGATGATTATAAATAAATGAAAATAAATGAAAAAGTCCCCAATGGCATTTGATACTCTTTTTGTTCCATTTTTGCTATAATTAATGTCATTTTGATTTGTTTTATATAATTTTTTATCAAGGTTATCTTTGATAATATTTTCACAATTCAAAAATAACGAGGAAATATTTGAACAAAAATCACATTTATTTAAAATATTTTCTTTATAATTTATATATAACTGTTTTGTTTGTAATAATATTTGCGGACAATAATAATATGTAGATTTATAAGGTAATAATGAAGAATTGCCAAGCTCACTTATAAAAAGACAACCCCTTTCATAGTATACACAAATTTTTGTTATTTCATCCTTTATATTATAAATATAATTATTTTGAAATGAATTTGAAAACATTATTATTATAAAAATTTTTAAAAATATTTTTACAAAAATAATTAATATTTAAAATTAGTTTAAAAGAAAATATTCAAAATTTTTTGAAATAAATTCTTGTGAAAAATATGTTTGTTTATATCTATTATCAGATAGTTTCTGAGTCTGTGCTGAAATTTCTTAGTATTTCATCAGAAATAGTTTCCGCACAGAATCAAGAGTTGTAATATATAAGAGTGGGGTTTTTTAAAAAAAGGTAATAAAACCTTTAACGTGTAATCAAATTTTCAAGTGTTTGGAATTTTGAAGTCAACAATTTGTTTCATCTAAAAGCTGTAATTTCAACTTTTTTATGCATTTCTATTATGTATGAAATTGTTTTAATTATTACAGGAACAGCTCTATATCTCGAACATACAAAATGCCAACTTTTCAGTCAACTCCTCTTATCGGCAAAATTCAATTCAATCAATTTTGAACTTATTTTATTTGAAAATTTTTTGAAACAATTGTAACAAAATTGGGTTTTAAGCAAAAGAATTGAAATTTGTATGATTTGTTAATATTTTCAAAGAGTCTCAATATTTAAATGAATTCAATACTCGACTTAATTTTCATAATTTTTATTATTGCGTTTCAAAATTGCCAAGGTAGACGTTTGACTTAGAGAAAATATTCGAGATATAGATTTTTTTTAGATATAGAGTGTTTGAGATATAGAGATTTAAATGTATTTATTGATCGTTTTCTTTTTTTTAGTTTGAATTTATTTTTTCGCGAATTTTCCTTCGATTTTTCTCTCCCCATTAGAAAGTGAGAAGTATCCAACTTTTCGATACAGGGTTCTTGGCCTATACCCCCTGTGGTCATCCTTGGACATATTATAATAAATTAATGTTTGATATTAAAAATTACTAATTGAATTTACTACAATTATAACTTACTACACTTAAATCAAATAATTCTTCGATAAAATTATATAAAACCCTATTCAATTATTTTTAAAGAAATTTATTAAGTGTGTTTATTAATACATTTTATTTGTTGTTTAAACTTCACTTGAATTAATCGAAAAATTGTAATTTAAGCGCAAAAATTGACTTTTTATTTTATAAATGAAAAACTATAACTTAATCATTAAAATAATCTTTTATTAGTCAGAAATTAAAATTTAAGTTATTGGAATTAGATCAAAATCTCTTTTATTTGTCTATTAATTTTATTTCATTTTCATTTAAAATTTTAAAGATTAAAATATTAAAATTATATATTTATTTGTCATTATTTTCAAAATAAATAATTTTATTAAATGCATTTATTAATTTGATTTTTTATTTAAAATTTAATAAAATTATTTCCATAATTGAAAAACTGTTAATTAAACATTAAAAGGTTTTATATCTTTTAATTTTTAAAATTTGTATTAATTTGTCAGCCATAGATTCAATATTTCTTTTTATTTCTAACAAGGGAAGTTTTTTAGCTTGCAGATGAGCTAGAGCATTATGTCATAGCTCGTTGAATTCAGGATAAAATTTTACATAAGAATCTGTAATCAAATTTTGCAAATGGCCATTATCTTGGTCAAAAATCGCCGATAAATATTAGTGATAGAATCACTGAAAAGCTTTAAAGAAAGCTTTAAATATAAACTTGAGCAAGCAACATTAATAATCTTTCGTTAGTAATGTTTAATGAATAAACCTATGTTCGTTTCATTCATTTTTACAAATTTTTACTATAAATTTGATTCAAATATTATTTTTATTGAATGAATACTATTCGGTTTGAATAAGAGTTGATTACTAATAAAAATTAATAAAGTTGCTTGCTCAAGTTTATGTTTGAAGCTTTCTTTAAAGCTTTTCAGTGATTCTATCACTAATATTTAGCGGCGATTTTTGACCAAAATAATGGCCATTTGCAAAATTTGACTACAGAATCTTATATAAAATTTTATCCTGAATTCAACGAGCTATGACATAATGCTCTAGCTCATCCGCAAGTGAAAGAACTTCCCTTGTAAGTACAATTAAAAACTGTAACTGAGACATTAAGAAAATCTTATACTTTTACAATTTAACTATTTTTGGAGGAAAAAATAAAAAAATTATTTATTTTATTGATATAATAATATAATATAAACTTTTGTTGATCTACAAGCAGTATAAATTGAATTTTCCAATTGAATTCACCAATCAATTCATTTATTTTCATTTATTATAATTTAATAATTTTTTTCAAAAAATTTGTATGAATAACATAATACTATTAAGATTACACAATATATAATTTATTTGACAACCATATATATTTATTTTATAATTAGTTAATCGAGTGTTAGGATCCAACTTTTCATAATAAGGTAACGAATCTGTTTCAGAAGGTAAAACGTTTTGCCTGCACTAATGTATTGAAATGATCTTGGTCTCCTTAGAAAGCTTTGGATGTATAGAATTGATTGGTAATATTTTTATTGGCGTATGAGTAACTGTTCCCGTGAAATTCAGCTTGATAAAATTAAGATTTGAAGCTTAAAAGAAAGATAAATTTCGAACTAATTAGTCTGTATTAGCAACAAAGCTTTGAACTATTAATGATAGTATTTATTGAACTCTACTTTTAAATATAAATTACTATTTCATACATTTTTATATCAGATTTCATTCATAAGAATAAATTTAAAGTTCAAATATTCAAGTTCAATCATTAATTTTACTAGGTTTAAACTTTGCATAAAGCATTAATAAATAAGTTCAATATTTATCTTTCTTTGAAGCTTCAAATCCCAATTTTACCTAGCCCGATTTAACATGACCAGATACCCATACGCCGATAAAAAGAGTATCAATCTATTCTATACATTATAAGCTTTCTAAAGATACTAAGATAATTTCAATACGATAGTGCAGGCAAAACGTTTTACCTTCTCAGTATTTTAAAAATCTTGGCATATTTTCTACTGAATTCATTGCATATTTAATGATAAAATTACTCTTAATTCTTAGTATCTAGTCAATTAAAAAAATTGTTCGCCTCTGTTTAATAGTCAAGCTAGATTAAATCTGTAGAAAGTTTTGTGAAGATCCTTATTTCTAGTATTTTGTGTTATGCCAACAATTATATCACGTGACTCATTATTAAAAAATTTTTTGATATCTAAATTCAAGATATTTGTATATTTGGTGTTCTATATCTTTGATTTTATCCTTCATATATTTTCTCCAGAAAGCCGTCTGTTATTCTTGACTCTTATGCCAAAGATAAGGACCATTTTTGTTTCAAATGATTAATAATTAATAAAAATAATTTTAATTATAATAAAGATATTAAACAAAATAAAATTAAATTAAAATAAAATTAACTAATAAAATTTGAATTGTTATGAATTGTTTCAATCCATAGATAAATCAAAGAAAAAAATTAATTAACTGCAAATTTTATGGAATTAAACTGATTTTAATTAACCTTATGTATATTTAAAAAAAACTGTAACAAAAAGATTTTTAATGATTTAATTACTCCTTCAAAACTTATTTATTTAATTTGGTAACCAAAAGTTTTAAAGCTTTTTTTGTTATTAAGAAACCAATTAAATATAATGTAATTTTCCGAAAGACGATTCTATATACTACCTCTACACTTTAAATGTAGTGAAAAAGTATATTATAAAAAATATTCATATCAATATTTATTAAATACTTTATTATTTTCTTTAGTAAATTTTTTAAAAGCTATTTGATTATATCCACAAAGTAGTTTATGATTATCTTTGATAATAATTTCACAATTTAATATTAATGAGAAAATGTTTGAACAATAATCAAATTTAAATTTAGTTATAAAATTTTGTATAACTTTTGTATAATTCATTGGTGTATAATATTATTTGCGGAAAATTATAGAATAATTAAGTATTAAGAAAATGAGCCATATATAGGATTAGAAACACAATTTATATATTTGTGATATTTTATCCAGTAAAGTATATAATATTTAATTATTATTGTCTTATGAATTTGAAGTCATTTAAATTATTAGAAATTTTTAAAATAAATTTCAAAAACTAATTATTAATAAATTAATTTTCAATTATATACAAAACAAAATATTTTTTGTTTTAAATATTTCTAAAACATTATTCAAATATTGAAAAAATTTTTTTTGTATAACTTACTACACTTAAATCAAATAATTCTTCGATAAAATTATATAAAACACGATTCAATTTTTATTAACAAATAATTTCAATAAGTGCATTTAATAATATTTTTATTTAAAGTTTAAACTTTATTGGATTACTAATCAAAAAATGAAATACTGTAATTTAGGCGCTAAAATATTATTTTATTTATCAAGGTTTCTAGGTTTTAGCAAAAGGTAATATAATTTCTGAATATTTTTATTTTATAATCGAGAAACCATAACTTATTCATTAAAATTATCTTTTATTAGTCAGAAATTAAATTTTAATTAATTGGTGCAGTCACAAGAGAATAATTTATTTGTCTATTAATTTTATTTCCTCTTCATTAAAAATTTAAAAGATTAAATAAAATAAATAAATATTCGTTTGTTATTATTTTAAATTTTTTTGGAACCAACTCTTCATAATGATTTTGTTTCAGTATTTAGGATATCTTCGTATATTATCCCTTCTATTCATTGTATTATCATCTTCTGCTTATATTATTCGCAATTATTAGTATATTTTCTGTTAAATATTATGCAAATTATTACCAAGAATACAAAGAATATTAATGTCAAATTAATCCCATGAAAATTATGATTTTTTTATTATACATTGTTTTGTAATGAATTTGAAGACATTTTAATAGTACTTTTGTTAATAAATTTACATGAAATAGTAACGAAATTTTATTCAATATTTAAGTATCAAAAGCTATAAATTTAAATGAATCTAAAATCAAATTATAGTAATGTTTTGATTCTGTGCTAAATTTGCAAAAAAATAATATTTCTCTTGAAGAAGGATATGTTAATAATAGAAACTGTTCGATAATACATAAGTTACCATAAGTTATGTGATTTATCTAATTGTGTTTTATAAGAAATTATAATTTATTTAAAAATAAATATACATTAATTTCGTGAGATAAACATTTTAAAAATAAATTTATAAAAATATATTCAAAATACTATGTCGTACTTATTGTTCTCCCATTTATTATAACTTATAAAAGTTGACAAGTATATTTTTATTTCAGCGATTTAGTTACAGTTTTTCACTACATTTATGTAATAAGGTGTAGTATATAGTTTCGTTTTGCACCTTCCCGCCCTTCCTCCCACCCACCCCCACGCTTTAGGGTTGTAACGGGGGCCTCTGCAGAAATTAACGGCGTTCTACTACTATGCTAGAGATTCTGCAG
>JAQIXI010002502.1:0-10181 GCA_034700165.1 Galumnidae sp. Gr-Ori-00277
TTTTTATTTTAAAATGATAAATCATCATGCAAAAGATCAATTTTCCTTTTTAATAGTCATTCTTGCTTGCTAACTTACAATTGTTAGATAATTATCAAAGAATAATAAAAACTGAAATATATTTCAAAAATAATATAAACCTTAAGTTTTGTTGTGATTCAGCTTTTCT
This sequence comes from Galumnidae sp. Gr-Ori-00277, assembly GCA_034700165.1. Classification (NCBI taxonomy): domain Eukaryota; kingdom Metazoa; phylum Arthropoda; class Arachnida; order Sarcoptiformes; family Galumnidae; species Galumnidae sp. Gr-Ori-00277. The sequence continues at coordinate 170 of JAQIXI010002502.1, forward strand.
TTGGTTTTCATTTTTTTAAATTCTTAACATTTGTTTTGTTTTCATCGATTATTGAAGGAAATATTGATAACAAAAGTTTGAAGACAATGGAAAAGAAACCAGTTATCTTTGTTATCGGAGGACCTGGGGCTGGCAAAGGCACCCAATGCGCTAAAATTGTCGAAAAGTATATCATATTCTTAACAATTATTTATAAAATTTCAACTTTTTATTTAATTATTTAGATATGGATTCACACATTTATCGACCGGTGATTTACTTCGAGAAGAAGTGGCCTCCGGTTCAGAGTTAGGAAAACGACTCAATGAAGTGATGAAAACCGGAAAACTTGTCTCAAATGATGAGGTGCTGACACTTCTTAAGAATGCAATCAATAAGAAGTCGGATCAATCGAAAGGTTTTCTTATTGATGGGTATCCGAGAGAGGTATGCATTACCTGATAATACACTCAGAGATTGAAGTCGAGTCGGGTATGATTTCGACCACAAAATATCGGATTCTGTCGGTTAGACATTAACTAAGAAATTGTCGGACATTCAAAACATTCAAATTTCTGTGATTTCATTCTCTAATTGAATCGATTATTCAATAATTAACTAATTTTGATGGACAGGTAGATCAGGCCATCTGTTTCGAGAAGGATGTCAGTCCCTGTTCTTCGATTCTGTACTTTGAATGCAGTGATGAGGTTATGGTTAAACGCTTGATCTCAAGAGGACTGACCAGTGGTCGGGTAGACGACAACGAAGAGACAATTAAGCAGAGGTTGAAGACATTTCACGACAACACAGATCCCATTCTCAAACACTACGGCTCTAAAGTTATCAGATTTAACGGTGAAAGGGATGCCGAGGACATTTTTAAAGATGTCTCCAAAGTTTTGGACTCTTTAGTCAATTCTTAAGGTTTGGCTTCATTTATGTCCTTTAATTGAGTGCTAAGAATGTCATAAAAGTAATCAAAAGGTTTTCTTTTATAAAAAAATGATTAAAACTTCTATTTAGTGAATAAATGTCTGTAATTTTAATCATAATTTAATTCAAATAAATTTGAAATAATTATTATTATTGATTCAATGGATGAGTTTCAAAGTCCAGAATTTTAAGAGTCTTTATCTCTGAGGAATGGGAAGATTTTTATGATTTATTGGATGAGTTCTAAATAAAGATAAGGACTTTTAAAAATGTGAAGAAAATAAATTTCATAGAAGTCTAAGTCCTAACAAAAGTAAGAGTAAAAGTTTTAACCAAAACATTTTGTTATGTCTCTCTGGTCTAGTGGTCAAAGAGCTCACCCTCACCTAAAGAGCGAGCCTTTAGGCGAGCTCTTAAGGTGAGGGACTATGAGATCGAATCCACAAAAACTGTATTTATCAGATACTAACCAACAGATACTTAAGACATGAAATACTATTTTTACAATTTTTAGATTTTATTTTTGTTAAATTGATTTCATTTTACAAAATAAGAAAAACAATAAAAACATTTTATTTCAAATATTATAGTAAGTAGTGAACGGACGCGAATTTCAGTTTTGTTGTCTCTCTTTTCGGGTTTTTTATCGTTTCTGTAGTGAATCGGTTGTCAACTAAAACATAAAACGATTTTAAAAAATTTAAATATTATTAAATTAAAATAATTGTCAATATTTTTCTCGGTTTAATTCAGTCTCTCTTTTGGCCAATACTTTCAATTAATGTTTGATTAGTGAAGAGATCTTCGATGACAATCAGTGGAAGAGTTTCTGTGATTTGTTGTGGACTTAACTCTTATTAATTTCTAAAAACAAATAAATATCAGATTTAGTCAATGAAATGAGTCCTTAAGACATACCTCTCTTCCCATTCCTTCAATTAGTGGTCAATTAATGGAGTCGTCGGTCAACACAAATATGTTATCTTTAGTCGAGTATCAACTCTATTGGATAGCAATTTATGTCTTTCTTTAGTTGACTTATTCTGTGCTTTTGAAACGACAATTGTTTCCAGATTTCAATTATGTCTTCATTTGTCAGTAGAGAACAGGATTTCATTACTCAATGAAAATCTGACCAAAAGTTATCCCGAAGTGAAGCGTTTTTGAGGTATGGATTGTGTCCGACATAACCGACAAAAAGCATTTCCTGACATCAGTTAACACTGAAAGAAGGATTTCAGCTATTCATGTGAAAAATCGTGAATAAATGTGTAAAAGTTGTTCAAAACACGCCATAAATATAATTGTGTTATTAGTGATATAAACGATTAAATCACTGTCTAGTTATGGATGAGTTTACATAACCAGTTATGTGAAAATATTTACACATATAGTTATGAAATAAATTTAGGGGTTTTTCAATAATAATAATTTGTACTCATTTTATTTAAAATCCAAAAAGTTTATAATTAAAAGTAATTTAAATGTCATTTAAACAATTATAAAGTGTATCACATATTTGATATGAATATAGAAGCGCTTCTATACAGTGTTTAAAACATTTTTTATAGTTTAAAGTAATTGTTGTCATAAAACATTTAAAAATTGTATCACAATTTCAATATGAATTTAGAAGCGCTTCTAAACAGTTATATAAATTAAATGAAAGAACTTTTTTATCACAAAATACCCAACATTTGAGATTAAATACTTAAGACATTGATTAGTTCTGAGCACTGGTTTGGCATAAGACTAGTGATCTTCCAATTGAAGAACAATTTTTCGATTATTAAGAGAAGTGGAAGTGTTTTCTTTTCATACGTTGTGTTGAATACGAAATAACTTTGAAAAAGAATAAAAAAGCTTTCCTTCACTTTAGTCTTCAATAGTAGAGGAATTCCGGACACAACAATAGTTCCCTCTTTTTCACTAAAATCTGTTTCTTTTATCATTTGATTTAAAGAAGAATTTCCTCTCAAATGAAAATAAGTCGTTGAGTTGTATTCAGTTCTTGAGTACTGACTAAAAGCTATCATTGATTTGCATTTGAGTATTGACCCGATTATCAGAAGAGCTTTTGATGCGTACATATCCTCTAAAAAACATATAATTCATTAAATATATATTTCATAAATTTCTATATATTACCTGAGATTACTTCCAAATCCTCGAACTCTTTGACATAATTTGCGTAGACTTCGAGTTTTATTAGTTTGTCGTAAACTTTCTTTCCATTTGTGATGAATGTGTCGTAATAGTTGTTGTTCTTATCATAGTATTGATTGTATTTGGTTTTCATCACTTCTTGAAATTTTGTTGAAAACTATTAGAAAAATAAGAATTAGAAGCGCTTCTAAACAGAGATCTATTACTCCTTTAATTGTTTTCAAAGAAGGGTCGCTTTCAATCATGTCCTCAACTAAGTTATTAGACTTATCTGTTGGTTGAGTTTGGTTTTTGTGAACAACACTTTTCTCTCTCTTAACACCACTTTTCGGGTGATTTTTCTTTCTTCTCATTTCTGAGTATTTGCTTTTAATACTTGTAATGAAGTACTCCTAAAATTGGATTAAAACACTATATGATTAGAAGCGCTTCTAATGACTCACATATCCTTGATTTTCGAGTTCTCTCAATACCTTATATTTTAAGATAAGAGAATTACATATTAACTCCAATTGATAGGGAGGAGGACTGTAATCAAAATATTGGATTAAAAATTCAAACAAAAATTTAGCGATTTTTTTCCGATCAAAGCTTGATATTTCTGAGCCATCTTTGGCTTCATTAAGCTTTCTTTGGAGTAGTTCGTCCAAATCCGGCAAAACAACCGGTATATCAATAGGCCATTCCTTTATTTGCCCGAAATTTTTTCCAGTTTTAATTAAACGAAAATCAGTTAATGTCTCTTCGCTCTCATCGTTTGTCTCGATATCTTCGTCTCCTTCATATAAAGACAACTGACTGTCTGCAGAATTTTGACTCCAGTCATTTAAGTCATTTTCGTTTGAGTCTTGACTTTCTGATAATTGACTTTTTGATTCTTCAGACATTTCGGTATTCATTTGACTAAAAGATATATCCCTTTCGAGATCTTCGGTAATCATTTGACTTTTGATTGACTCAATACTTTCGGATCCAAATTGATTATCAATAGAGACTACTTCACAATCGACTGGAACGCCATCCAGTGTTAGCTCAATTTTTGACTTTTCCCTCACAGCAGTTATTGCGCTCAATATTATGAGTCTGTCTGTGTATGACTTAATGAAATCCAATTGACTTAAGTCTTGTACTAATTGAAGTGCCTTATCATTGAAGTCAATTGCTTTGGAAATAATAAGAATTAGAAGCGCTTCTAAATAGTGATTACTTACACTTAAATTTAACCAAATATTCGGTCAAATTAACTCTTTTAAGTAAATTACTCACTGCAGTGAAGGACTTGTGGCTGTTGGCATCCATTGTTGTTTTGTACTAATACTCATAAATTACGTATAGAAGCGCTTCTAAATGTCTCAAATAAAGTGTATTAATTGTTTGAAACAATTCAATAATTTAAGTGAATTTATTAAGCATTCGAATCATCATTTTAGATATGGTGAATCTGTTCTGTGCCCGTTATGTGATTTAAAGCAATTTAAAAATTATTTTAGTTTGCAAACACATATGAGAAGACATCATAAAACTTGTAACAAAACAATTACGACAAATAAAACGCCTAATATTACGACAACACTCACTGAGGTTTACGACCCAATGCCAGAGACATCTATCGAAGAACCAGTTCAAAGCACAAGTCATGAAACTCATAATTTGGAATTAATTTCACCAAGGAAGCGATTGATTCAAACCCAAAATGATTTGAGAAAAAGGTTTAAAATGACAGAAAAAGCTGCCCGCGAGTCGGGTCATGACTTTTTACAGTTAGCCCTTGAAGAGAAAAGTAAAGAAGTTTTAAGTAATTTAGTGGATTTTACCAAGAGCAAATATTTGCAGGACAAATATTTACTCAATAATTTTAATATTCCGATGCCTAAAGAATTAGAATTTGGAGACGAATTTTTTCAAACGAAAGCTCACTATATATCTATAGAAAAATCATTGAAATACTTATTTCAATCAAAGAAAAACTTTTGTGAAAAGTTTTTTGAGTTTAATTCCAGGGCTGAGAAGCGCTTCTCAGATGACAATCATTTTATAAATTTAAAAAATGGCAGTAATTATCGAAATGCAAATTATAAGGACAATACTATTTTAATTCAGTTATATCTCGATGATGCAACGTTTTCTAATGCTGTTGGATATTCTACTTATAATAATAAAATAATATCAGTATATTTTGCAATTGAAAACATTGATTACAAAAATCAAAGCAAAAGAGATGACATAAATCTTGTAATGTTTGTGAAAAGAAAAACTTTAAAACATTTTACAATTCTTGAAGTTTTTGAAGAACTAATGACTGAATGCAATAATTTAAGAAAGAATGGAATAGAAATTTTTATAAATGGAAAGAAAATTAGATTCAATTTCGACATTTTTTCTATTGTGGGAGATAATCTTGGTGTTCATGAATTATTAGGAATATATATGAATTTTAACTCAGGGCTTATATGTAGATTCTGTTATGCAATTTATGAAGATATTCAACACAAATTTCAATTAAAAGATTTTAAAATAAGAACACATGAAGAATATATACAACATTTAGAGGAATTGAGAAAATCCAAGAAAATTAAACAAAAAAAGAAAGAATATGAAATAAACAATTCTTCTCCATTGTCTTCTATTGAGAACTTCGATTTCTGGGAGAGAACTGTTCCTGATATTCTTCATGACGTCATGCTTGGACTAACTCCTAAATTAATGGATTTAATTATTGAAAAATTTTTAGATAAAAAATTAATTGATTTAAATAATTTTATTAAAGATAATAAAATTCAAATGAAACCAATTATCAAAGGAGTAAAGGGAATTCAAGGAATTCAAGGGAAGGGATGTGAGGTATGTATAATTAGAAGCGCTTCTAATATTCATTTTATTTTCAACTTTTTTAAATATTTCTCTTTTTTAGTTAATTAAGTTTTCAATATATTTGCCATTTTTTATGGATAAGTTTTGGAATAAAAGTAAAATTAAAGCTCTTTATATCAATTATCGAAGAATTTTATCAATAATATTTTCGCGAGAAATACTTTCAACTCAACTTGATAAGTTGCAAAAATTATGTGAAGAATTTTTGAAAACTTTCAAAATATTATTTAAAGACCAGACGATAACCCCTAAAATGCATTATTTGCTACACTATTCCGAATCAATTAAAAAATTTGGTCCAATTATTAATTACTCAACACTTAGATATGAAAGAAAACATTTGATTTTTAAACAAACATTTCAATCAAATTGTTGTCACAAAAATATAACTAAAACTCTTGCAGAATCTCATCAAAAGTTGCTCCCATTCTCACAAAAAGAAGATAAACTAAAGTTTTTTAACAAATATATTTTAAAAAGAAAAGAAATTGAATATAAAGAATTACTTAATAAGTTCCCAGAAAAAGAAGAATTTCATCTAGCTAATTCTACACTAATAAATGACATAAGATATCAATGTGATTTTGCCTTTAAATATGGAGACTTTTTTTATAGAATAGAATTTATTCTTGTTAATGAAAACAAGTTTTTTGCCAGAAAAGTTACTTTTACTTTAAATGAAGATTTTTACTGTTTTTCTTTCACATTAACAAATGAATTTTGTTTATTTGATTTAAACAAATCTGAATTTTGTAAACCTTTTATTCCTTATAATTTTAAAAAAAATATATATTATATTGAAAATATATAAAATAGTATAAATTAGAAGCGCTTCTAATTGTTTGACCAAAAATAAAAATTAATTAACTTTTAAACGAAAGGTGTTATATATTTTTCAAATATTGTTTGATTGGAAAAATTCAGTTATAAATAATAAAATAAAAAACTATTAATAACTTTAAAATTGAAATTGAGTACTAGTTTATACTTATTTTAATATATTATTATTATTATATTAATTATTTTTTAATAATAAAAGATTTTTGCCCTTCAAATAAATTAGAAGCGCTTCTAATTATTTGACCAAAAGTTAAATTTATTAACTTTTAAACGAAAGGTGTTATATGTGTTTCAAATACAGTATATATATATATTTAGTTAATATATTTAGAAGTATTTTGTGATAACTTTTATTAGAAGATTCGAATATAATTAAGGAAAAGTAATAATTTGTTTATAACATTTAAATATTCACTATAAGACATATTATTAGAATCGCTTAATATTATCTATAAAAAATTGAATTTATAATTATTCATAAATTTATTGAAACATTGTATTCAAAGAACTTATTAATATGAAAACCATTAGAAGCGCTTCTAATTATGCATAAATTTTTTTCTAATTATTCATAAATTTATTTAAACGTATTAAAAGAACTTATTTATCTGAAAACTATTAGAAGCGCTTCTAAACTAATATTTTATGGAAATTCAGGAAAGACATAAGGGTTCTCAACAAAAGAGGGTTTCTTTCTCTTAAAATTATCTCTCAATTTGTGTTTGCAAAAGTCGAAAATTGCTTGACCAACTCGAAGTTGGCAGTCCTCACGTCCTTTACGATACGTTCGCGATAGAAGGTAATGTTTGAAGAGCTTAAGAGTATAACGACAATCAATCTCTACAGTGTGTGTGGTTTCAGGAGCGTAATCTTTAAATGATTAAAATAAAATAAATTAAATAAATTAAATAAATTATATTTTTAAATATTAAACAAACCCTGGATTTTCTTTGGTTCAAATAAAGGGGGCGGACCTCTTAAATTAGCGAAAACTATGTCCTGCAACTTATAGTTTCCATACATTCTCTTTATCTCATAATATACTGTATTATTGTTATCTAAATCCAATAATGTTAGCCCAAGTAGAGATAAATCCATTTCTAATGAGTGGCCTACGAGTATGTGTCCGGCTAAAATAAATTAAATAAATTAGAAGCGCTTCTAATGTTATATACTATTACCTAGGAGTTTCAGTACTTCATTTGCCACTTCATAACGTGAAGAATAATTGACGAGTTTTTCTGCTGTATATTCATTCGCAGTTATTCCCGATTTCGTGAAACTCGTGGAAACCAATCCTTTAATATCATTATATCTTCGTTTTAGAACAGTTTGAATATTATTCTCATATAAGGCACTAATACATACAACCATTGCTTTATTAGTGGTCTGATATTCACTTCCTTCGATGTCAATCGAAAAAACGATCTGAGAATATATTTTAAGATATGATTAGAAGCGCTTCTAATGACTTACCTTGCCAAAATGTTGATTTATCCCATAATGAATGGAAAGCAACTTTTCAGCTCTCATATCAGGCATATTATCGAAGGTATCGGTAATGCCTCCCATTCTGAGATTCCTTCGTTTAAGATATTCTGTGTTATCACTGATTGGTAATGAGTGGTCCTTCTTCTGATTGGAAGCCTTATATTTAAACTGATTTTCAGGACATTCATTGCGAAAATGATTTTCTTCGAAACAATAGGCACAACGTTTGCATTGGCTATAAAACAAATGACCAAGAACATTAATAACCTAAAACTAGAAGCGCTTCTAGTGATCATAGATATCAAACCTTGTAATGTGGTCATCCCTATAACATTTTGAGCAGTAGTTCTTCTTTTTTATAACATTGTTGACCACCTCTTGAATAATGGTTACATTATTCACGTATTCACTGAGTTTGTGAACCACTTGTTGTCGCTTTTCTTTGGGTCCGCTAATTGTAACCAAAATTTTCTTTGAATTGGATTTGTTGGCGATTATATCACAATTATCTTTGAAATCACCCAAAAAAAATTTTTTGTCCTCAAACTTCTTAGTTTTCTCTGTCTTTTGTTTATCGTATTTAATGAGGAACTTAACTATAAAAAGAATAATAAATTAAATATAATAAAATAAAAATTAAAACAATAACTAACAATAGAAGTCTCCACTGAAGGATATCGACTCCTTATGCAACAGAACTTCAGTTCTGTTCTCGAGGAGTGGTTTGTAATTAATTGCCCTCGAATTAGAAGAAGTCTGACCAGAACCAGAAGAACCAGAAGGACCAGAAGGAATAAAAGGACCACAAGAGCCCCGTTTTACCCACTCACTTGTCAGATACTCTTGCTCCTCTTCATCGACTTCCTCTAATCCTCCAGGGAGTCCTTTAGATATTTCTCCCTCTTTCGGGACGGTATTCGGATTGGGTAACCCCCAATCGAATACTTCATTTGAATTATCCTTTTCGGCCATTCCTTTAATATAAAAATTAATTCATATTTTATATACAATAGAAGCGCTTCTATTCATTTAATTACCTTTGAGTCAAAAATTGTTATTTAATTGACTAAAAATTAAGTCAAAAATTGATTCAAATCTGAATTTCAACAAATATTTGGCCAAAAACTGAAAAAAATAAAAAAATTAATATTTAAGACACTTTAGAAGCGCTTCTAATGTTAACTTACTTTTTACCACAATTTTACGACTAATTTGGTTGCAGTTTGTGGTCGAAATTCAATTTAAAAACAATTAAAACTGATTTGCAAACAATTGGGACTGAATTGCAGGCCAATGAAACTCACATATGAGTGAATGGTTTTTAAGTAAACCAATACTACACGTCTAGTCGTGTAAACTCATCTCAAGTTCATGGGTTTAGTTTACACTACAGGTGTCGCTGCAATCGATTAAATAATCCATATTTAAGTATAAAAATTATATTTTTATTTATGTTTTTTATAAATTATTACATAAATAGTTATGTAAACGCCATTAACTTTAAATAGAAATGGAAACTGTTTTTTGAGTGAACCCTTCCTTTGATTATCACTTTAAACATAATCCTAACTCAAAGTGAAGACACTTTTTGATGAAATCAACTCTTCTTCGGATACTTTTTTTTAAGAGATTTGACTTCGAGTGGACTTCAGTTTCAAAGAAACCATTTCTTTGGTTATAATAATGTCTTCGATTGAAGTACTGTTTCTTCTCTTTTGATAACTTTTCC
>JAQIXI010002503.1:0-10178 GCA_034700165.1 Galumnidae sp. Gr-Ori-00277
TTTTATTTTATCTAGGGTAGTGATCCTGATCATTACAAGTAAGATAAATGGAAATTTCTATCCATTCATTGAAGTAAATATTTTTAGTCAACAATTTTTCTATTCGTTATTATTCGAGTGATAAACAAATTTAATGAAAAAATTGAGAAAAGATCCGTTTTATTTGACAAAAATAAACGTGACTTTCATATAAAATGAGAGGAGTTTTAAATAATATTCTGAGCAAAAAAAAAAAGTAACTCTTAAGGAAGGAATGGTTAAAGAAATCTGTTTTTATTTGAATTTTAGTTGAAATAAGTCATTATATATATACAGATATTTTCAATTCAAAAATGTTTTCTCATAAAAAGTTTATTTTTCTATGAATTTCTAATTCATTCAAAGGAATAGAATTTTTCGGAATAGTTTTGAAACGAATTCAAATGAAAATTTTATGATAATATCTCTTATTCTGTGCTGTAATCGCCCGGAGTTCTACTGAATTGCTACAATTACTTGAATCAAATTCTAGTATAAACGTACCAAGGGGCTATTATTCTGGAACAAATTATAGGTAAAAACTGTAGTAGTCTTAGAATTTTATTAATACTTGTTTACATCAAAATAATAGGACCGATACAAGTTTTCATGATAACTGTGACCAAGCATCATTTTTTATATAACAATAGATATTAGCCTAAGGACTGGCTTTCCATCTATTGACTGACTTTGAGTCACATTCTCTCTATTTATTACTGTTTTTAGTGAACTGGAATTTACTCATTAAATATGCATTTAATTAAAGTGAGAGCACTTATAGTAGTTTATAACTAAAGTCAAGGCATTAAACATAAGCTTTTCCTCAGGTTTTGGTTAATAACTAAAGAACACGACATCCAATATAAATGAAATTCTCTTTTGTTTTCAATTTATAATTTTGTTTTGTTCGCACTTTTCTTAAACATAATTATTCTCTTTATTAATGATTTTTTAATTATAAACAAATCAATCAATTCTTGCAAATAATTATCAAAAACTCAATCTATAAGTAATATATATTTAATAAAAGTTGAGAATAATTCCTAATTCACGTCATTTTCTTTTACGAATTGTTTGCTTAAAAACACTGTTATTATTCTCCTCTTTTATGACAAATAATTTTCCGATCCGTTATTAAATTGGGTTTATATCTGACTAACGATTGACTCGACATAAAAGCCATAATAAAAATCAAGGATTCGAGTGCTGTGTCTTAAATTGAATTCCGGGTTTTGCAAGAATTTTATGGGTTCTTCACATGGAAGAGCACTTACAGGGTTTCAAAATAAGAAAATGTTCGTGCTCTTTTATGTATTTTCGACAGAGTCTCTCTCTCTCTCTCTCTCTCTCTCTCTCTCTCTCTCTCTCTCTCTCTCTCTCTCTCCACACACACATTCACTTACTTTCTTCAATTGTTTTGTTGATCATTAGATAGCATTTAATGCTTTAGTCTTTAAGAGCCATAACGAAAACCGATAACACCATTCCTTCATTCATATTGAGTTTATATAAATCTCTGGAAATTTTTCTTCATTTCGTTTAGCCTTTAGTTGTGATTCACTTTTTCTTCATTTTTGAACAGAATTTTATCCCTTTTCTAAGTTCTAAAAATCTTCTGAACTAAACTCTGGCGTTAAATAAGATTTTTGTTCGTCTTTTGGGCTAAAAAGCAAAACAAAACAATAATTGGTATCAAAGTTTACAAATGTCTTGGGCTTAGAGTTTGTGATAGGCGATTAATCTAGGCCAAACTCTCATGTCACAAGATTTTTATCATAAACATTGAAAGCGTGATATATGCGAGGGTCATTTTTATTTCTTATCAAGCTAGTTTTTCTTTGTTTTCTTTTATTTCTATTGTCTGTTATATCAGAAAAAAAAGAAAAATTATTTGATTTCATTTCCATTGAAATCAATTTTTATACGAAATGTTAGACTTTTATTCAAAATGAAATACATTTGAAATTCTTTGACTCTAAAACTGAGTTAAGAAAAGAATTGAATCGAAGTTTTATATTAAAACTCTGTTGAGAATAAAATTCTGGTTTTCTTTTCTTCTGTTAGTCATCTCTTTTGAAATACTTGTATCTGAAGTGCATTTAATTCTCTTTAAATCAAATGATTGGCTAATATTTCTCTGAATAAACCTTCAATCGTGGGACGAGTTATTCTTTATTTATCAAAGTACCTAGATAAATTTATCAAATTGTTTTTCGCTTAACCAATTTTTCCTAGATTACTATTTTTATCTATTATTGCTAAATGTTTTGCAAAATAAATTTAGCTTGATCAGTGTAGGCGTTTGTTATAAATCATATCAATAATAGCGAAATATAGTATACAATTCTCCTTGGTAACTCTATTTTTAGCAGAACTGGATATTTTTGAACTTAGATAACAAAAGCAACATGATAACATAAATTTATCTTTAATTAAATTTAGAAACTTCATAGATCCTTTTTTACAAATTTCGGTGATTTTTCAATAAGAGCTCAATTTATTCTTGGAAACTAATAAAATTAAAAAGAGAGCAAATAATCTTGTTAGTTTCAATTCTACATATTTTATTCACTTAATGACGAACTTATATATTATTCATCTGAGAATTGATGTCAATTAAAGAGTATTTCTATCAATTCAATAGTTTTCTATTCTATGAACTTATCAAATGACAATTCAATTGAAAACTACAACAAATGTAATACAATTTTTTGGCTAATTTTTTATGGAATAGACCTCCGAATAGTTGAATATATTTTCTTTTGAATTTTGATATAAAAAAGGAGAAACAGTCATATGATTTGCCTTTCATTTTATATATAAAATTATTCATAGATTTTATTCAATAACAGAATAATAATTAAATAGAATTAGTTTATGAATAAGATTTCACTCAATATTCAGAAGTGATTTTCATCGGCAAAGAAAAAAAATTACTTTTTTGTAATTATGAGCCCAAAGTTGTTTTTTTTATTCGCTGATGACTTTATTTATTTTTTTTGCTGTTCATATCCGCCACACATTCAGGAACTGATTGGTCACAGTTTGAGTTCAAAAGGCAATAAAAGTGATTGACATCAAAGCCTTGCATTGAAATCACATTTTTACTGATTATTACTACTATTGAGTGCTTTCCTTATAGTTATGTTTCAAATCTTAAGAATTTATTCTTTTTTATTCCTAAAGAATTTAATACATTATTGTAATTCTTAATACTTTTCATTATTTTTATGGCAATTATTTTCTCTTTATTTTAATCTTTATTTATGTCTTAAATACAGGACTTATTAGAAAATAGTATTTCTTTTGCTGACTATAACTAAAATAATTGCGACTCAATTCCCGTTTATTTGTGAAATGTTGAGAAACCATTTCTGCTTTTTGTTGAGAATACGTTTGTCTCTAATTGTACGGCAAATAAGTGTCACAATCAGAGCCTAAACTACTGTTTCGAGTGTTGTTTTTAGAAGGAATGCATTAAAAAAGCTCAGCACATATTTATGGAGAGCTCTCCACCATTGATGTAATCAAAGAGCATTTCATAAGTAATAAATGTCGCATCGATTTGTTGTCAGACAAACTTTTTTCTCATTTTTTCTCATTCTTTTTGACAATTATTGAAGACAAGACCGGAATATAGTATAGCATTGGATAAAGAATAGAATTTTACAATCAGTTGGAGTTCACACATCCCTTCTTTGTTGTCCTTTTAATTCTGGTTCAATACTTTTACTCGAATACGCCTTGAAATTAGTCTTAAATTAATCATCTTGGTCAAAATCACATTTTTCAGTCACGTTTTTATTCCTAAACCGATGAATACATTAATATATGAAACTCATTATATGTGAGAGTTTAATAAAAAATAGAAATAATCAAGCTAAATTAGTCTTAATTAGGGAAATGTTCGTGCTACATTTAAAACTTGCCTTTTAATATATAATTATATATAAAAGTATTTATCGCTCAAATAATGTATTATTTGTGACAAACTTATGATAAAAAGTCGATATTTTGCTTTAAATATAGTCTGGTTTCAACTCCAACCAAATCCCTAAACATTGAAACGTATTATGAATTTAACTCAAATAAAGTCTTCTTTGGCTAACATTATATGAAATATTTTTTCCAATATTTACGATATATTTCACTTCTCGTCGGCAAACAATCCTCTCGACTACCAATAAGTTTATGTAGTCGTCAGCCATAAAGAAAAACTTATATTGATTTCCACAACAAAGAGGAAGGGGTCAGTTATTCACGTCTTTCAAGTAATTGTGTCTGTTATTGATTTTAGATAGTCTTCAGTTCACAAAAGTAACTGAAATCTTGAAAAATGTCTCAAAAAGAGTCTAAACTTTTTCTATCATAAAAATAAGTATTTGTAGAGAAAACCGAACCAAACAAATGAAGCGAAAGAATAAACAGACAAATAATTTAAACTCTGGTTTTTATGCCCTGACCTCAGATTCTAATCCTCTTCTCTCGAAGACTTACATTAGCTTTCGATTCTAGTAATCACTATTTCTTTGTATTCATTTTGTGAGTCTGTGTCCAAATGGAAGTGTTAAGTCAAGTGCTCAGCCACTCAGTCATAACAACCGTATCATTAATTCTGTCCGGTTTTACTCTAGATTTCCATATTATTCAACATAAAACTACTCCTGAATTACATTTGATGTGAATATTGGAATCAAATTATTGATTATCTTAAACATTGAGACACAAACAGAAATCTAATGAAAATGAATATCCGTCCCATTCTTTCCCATTCTTTCCCATTCCTTCCCATATATCAAATCAATGGATACTATGAACACTGTTTAATCAGGAATTGTCTACCAATCAATCCATTTGTTTATTCTCATTACTATTTACATTTACCGTTTGATATTTTGCATTGCTCATTTTACTTTCACATATTTAAATTAGTGAAATATTCTTGAAATATTTAAAATTGAAGCAAGTTACATCATTTTCATTGTTAAGCTTTAATAATAGATATTTGTATAAATTAATCCATAATTATTCCATAGTTCTCTCTCCCCCTCCCTCTCTCCCTATCCCTCCCTCTCTCTCCCTATCCCTCCCTCTCTCTCCCTATCCCTCTCTTTCCTTCTCTCTCTCCTCTAAATCAAAGTTCCGGCGAATTTGAATTTTTAACGACCCGTTCATATGATTAATGAGTTATTATTCGAATTAAATTTGAATGCATTTTGTTTTCAATCGATTCGTTTGTTTGTGTAAAACATAACTCAAATTTATTTGGAATTATTCCCCAAATAGTGATAAATAATGCTCTTAACTACTGGACAGTCATTTGTCAAAAATTAATCACAATTTTCATAAAAATGAAAAATAAATAAATGAAAAATCAGTGTTAAAATGATTTTTACATCTATATTATAATATTCTTGGCACAGGTCTAATACCACGTATCTAATGAAAAGCAAATATTTATCAATTTGTGCTTGACAATACCATAGTTCAAACAAGAAAGGGTTTATATATCTCTTGGAGTTAAATCAAATTTAAAATAGTCATCAATTTTATGTTTAGAGTTTGTACGATATATTTTCATTTCACCTTGCCTTTTAACATTTATCTTGATAAATTGCCACTTTTATCGAGTACAATTGAAAAAACTGTAGGTCTCAATGAATTGATGAATATGTGTTGAGTTTTCATCATTTTGTGCCACAATTTATACCATTTATACCACTTATGACATACAATTCGTATAACAAATACTAATCGATTTGTTTTTAATTACAATCTTTTTATTTCTCTTTATTTACGAACTTTTCGTTTATTTGCATCGAATAGTAATTAATAGCCGTCTATTTGTTGGTCACTCCCTATAGTATAATAAACCGACAAATAAAATAGACATCAGTTCTCATTGTCTATCTCTCAACACCTGCCAATCCATCCATTCCTCATATCAGCGCTCATTCTCTCATTGTTTGATTCAATTCCCGGTCCGGTATTACATCATTTGGTAAAATCACAAAAATTATTGATTTTTTTGTTCCCAATTTCACTACATATCAACCAATTGCGAGCTTAACGTTACAACACATTACCTTTGGATGAATTGTTTGAATGGATGAGCAATAGATGGGAAATATATGAGCAAGGTGGTACACAACACTAAATAATTAACAAGTTTACTAGATTTTTGATAATATATCAAAATTTAATTAAATTCAAATCTTAACCCATTTATCTCTCTTTTAATTAAATGCAATTAATGTTGAAAATTGATGTCATTTCCATAACAACTAGTAACTCTATTTCTCTCTCTCTCTCTCTCTCTCTCTCTCTCTCTCTCTCTCTCTCTCTCTCTCTCCCTCTCCCTCCCCACTCATTCATAAGAAGTGTTCAAAAGTTGACTTAACAACTCATTAAATACTTTCTATTTTTATGCTTTTTATTGACAAATGAATTGAATGCAAAGTAAAGACATTTTGAAGTGATTTTATATTTTATTTCAAAAATAGAATAAAATTCGGAAATTCATTATATTATTGGTTTTAAAAAGAATTGTGCAAGGATATATTAAAATTTTAATTATCATTTATTGTTGATATAAATCTACTGAATTTCTGCGGTTATTATCATTTGTGAACATAAATAACTTGTTATTATACTTGAAATGTGTGTTAATGAGCTAATTTTAATAAATATTCTAGCTAGAATGATAGTTTGCATAGCTTATTGCTAGATAATTGATTATTTTAATCTAAGTAATCCATTTTGATCATAAGAAGTATCCATTAAATTTTAATTAGAAGATTCATAAATGCATTTAAAACTGTATTATCGTTTTCAACGATTACAAAGTTTTAATAATTTAGTGACTTATCATTAGATGGTATCTTATTCTGGATAATAATCTATTTAAAATTCATCAGATATTTAGGTATTTTCATTAAAATTGATGCAAATCTTTGAAATTTGTGTCAATTTTGTTGTAGGCTTTTAAAACTATTTAATTAAGCATGCTCACATTATTTATATGATAATTTTGATGATAGATTTGCTGATAACATTCGATAAACTGGCAAATGGTCTTGCCCATAAACGTGCAAATATTCTTTCATTTATTAAATAAATTAATGGCTTTATATTCTTAAAGCACAGAATAGAGGAAAATATCAAAGTTTATGAAATGCGAGACTCAATCGATTAGTACTAATGTCTTGTTATGCGATCACAGGTCAGGTGTGGCGCACACACAACAATCCGAAGAGACTCGTGTTTGGCATAAAAGGGACGGCAAATGGCAGAACTGTCACTTCCACAGATCGACTCGTTCTAACTCATCCACACAATTGACTTATTAAACACTTAGTCATCAATTATTCAAAATCGATGATAACTCCGATATCACTAATAATAATAATAAATAAAAAACAAATATTTATTTAAATAAAACGACGAAAACATTAAATGCGAAACAATTTTACGAAACAAATACTACTTTAAGAGCAACTGAAGTACAGCTAAAAATTCTGATAATTTTTTATTGCAATTAATATTAATTTAATATTAATTATAATAAAAAAAGGAAAACCACTGATTCTATATTGAATGCGAGAGAGAGTACAAGAATATACCTATTAGTACCAAGACAAATTTATTCAACAAAATCATCAATTAAACCGATTTCCTTCTCATTCTAAATGTTATCTACATTTTCAACGAAAAGACATTTAATTCATTTAAAGAAATAATAAATTTTAGTCTCAAATTTATCTGTCGTTTGTCTGAGAAATTCCTGAGAAAAATATACGAATTAATGCATTTTCTTCGGCGACAAAACTAATGAAATCGTTTTATTTCTTCTTTACCTCATTTTTAAGGAGGAATTCAATTAAATTTCTTTATCTCAAAAAAATGAAATTATAATTTCCTCGGCTCTACTCTTTATCTAATATTTCTCTGAAAAGATATACTTAATATTGATTTTACTCTCGACTTAAATTTCTTAGAAAAATACTTAATCGCAATGAAAACCGAAAATTATTGGATTTTTTCTCATTCTATTCAACGTTTGGATGAAAATTAAACTTTTTATTAAATGAGACAATACTATCAAAACGTATTCACAATTAATTTAACTTATATTTGAACCAATTGTGAGCATCACTGATATCATTACAATATTTAAGAAAAAATCATTTACTCATTTTTATGGCTCCGGATATAAAAAATTAATTCAACGAATAATTAAATTCTGAAAAAAATATAAAATTGTTTTATTTGGAAACAAAAAGATTGTTATCATTACTATAATTATTTAAATTATCTTTGAAACTAATTTTGAAGACATATTTAATCGACTCTCGAAGAAGTATCTCCTATTTGTCAAGAAGTAATATATAATAAATTAATTGATCCCTCAATTGGTGAATAGCTCTTCGATTTTCTTCGGAATTAAAAAAATTCAAGTCTTAAAGAGAAGACATTTTAACCGAAAATTTAAGACAAAACTAATGTTTCACTCTTTTTAATGAAGTGTTTTAGTCCTCAGTATTTAATTTAAAACTTTAATTATTCCGATTTAAACAAAATTCAACGGAAAAGAATTGCCTCAAAAAAAGACTTTCTATTCATGTTTTAAGAAACTGTTGTTTTAATGAATTTTTACATCACTTTTGAAGAATTATTTTTTAATTTTATCGGTTTTTTTGCATCACGTCTTCGGTCATCACTTTTGTGTTTTTGTTTTACCGAAAAAAAAATGAGAAAAATGTTTGAAAATATTTCAATATCTTTGACACGAATTTCAAATGATTTGGAAGGTTTTTATATATAAATATATATATATATAATTATATATATAGCAATTGATTTTAATTGTTTTTTTCATACAATTTATTCATTCCTTTTATGTAATTATAGACACAATTGTATTAATGAAAATCCTATTAATAGTGCACTGAAAGAGACATCAAATTGTTTTTTAATACTAATTGTTTATGTTTTTTGCGATTATTATATAAATAATAAATATATATATAATTATGAGATTTAATTTTCAAAATTATTGAAACGATAAAAAACTGTATTATTATTGTATTAAAAGTTTCATTTGATTCACACTTTCATAAGAAAACGATTCAAACGAAATGATGTTTTAAATACTTAAACAAGAATTGAGAAGAAAAAACGCAAATTTAAAAATACTTACGAAGAATATTCTTCGAAAAAAAGCTCTTAACCATTTGTCTCAAATCTCAATGATAAGCTAGGTCATCCAAAATGACCAAGGCATCTTAATTATAAACAAATCTACTTATTATTTGACAAAACAAACAAACCTTCGGTTTTGAGTCATTACTGAAATGACTAAATATTGATAAAATGGTGAATTAAAAATTGATTTTAAATGTTTACAAAATGCTATAATCATATAATTGTTGCAATTTTACACTTAATATCTCTTTTTGCAAAGCAATGACAAAATTATTATAATTATTATTATTACTATTATTATTATTATTATTACTGAACAGAATTCAAATTAAAACTTATTGACTGGAAATACATTTGATTGAAGGGATGACAACAAAAATAAGTTATTTAAACTTAAAATCAAACTCTTTTTATATTTATTATTATTGTTTATAATTTATTGTTATTTAATTAAGTGATTAATTATTATAATTATATTATAATTCGATATTTAAATCTAAGAAAATTTATTTTCAATTGTATTTGGAATTTGTTTTTTTCAATGTTTTTCATAAATGAAAATCTTAAGACTTGTCTGTCATTTGATTTCTTTTATAAAAAGATATTTTCCTTTTTTTCTGTATATTAAAAATGTTTTGAGTCTTTTTTCTGAGTCATTATTTTTGACTTTTTGTTTGAAAAACTTAATTAATTAAATGAATTCAAAAAATACTTTTCATTAAAAAGAAAAGTAATTCAATAAAAACATTGTTTTAAAAACTTTTGATTTCATCAAAACTAAAATTTATTTTGAATTTCTTTTGAAAACATTTCTGATTAAATGTATATCATCTTTAATAACGAATAATAAATAATTCGCATCAAAAATTAACTAGTTTACTTCATCCTAACTAATAATAATCAAGCTTAATTTTTATCAATAATTTATCTAACAATAAAAACTATTACTTTTAAAC
>JAQIXI010002504.1:0-10176 GCA_034700165.1 Galumnidae sp. Gr-Ori-00277
TTTTTCCTTGTATATTTCTAATAGATTATTATAAAAATGAGTGATTTATTGATGTTTTATAAGTTTTTAATAAATTAATTATTAAAATATAATTTATTTAATAAAACATTTAATTAATTGAAAACTATTTTCTTTGAATCGAAACCAAAGTTTCGCTTAAAATCCAAACAAAACTTTCGAACAATAATAAGAGGAAACCCACGAGACAGCCCAACACCGCCCCCACCACTGCCCCCACACACGCGCTCACTAACACCACAGCGGGAGACGACTGCTGGAGTCTCGCGACCGACTGTTGCGCCAAAAGAGAGACCAAAGAATCGCTGCGAAAGTGGAAGCGCGCACTTCTCAGCGACTGCACGAGAGAGCCCTCTTCGGGGGTTTGGAGAGCGCGCGGAAGTCTCTTCAAGTGTCTCTTAAGGCGTCGCAAGGCTTTCCTCTGTTTGGAGGCCGTCACGTGACTCAACAGTGAAGAGACCTTCGCTTCGATCGAAGAGAAGAGAAGCGCGAGACTGGAGGGCAACGGCCACAGCGAGACTCCCAACAATGGTCTCACGAGACGAGTGGCGCGCGTTGAGAGAAGCAGAAGCTCTGGGAGTCGCGCGAAGAGACGGTCGACGTCTGTTTGGAGACTCAGAGCGAGACTGTGGTCTTCGGGGAGAAGAGAGCGCGCCTCTGCCCACAGAGCGAGACTCTTGAGAACGAAGTGTCGCTCGCTCTGCACGAGACACGAGTTTCTGAGAGAAAGAGAGGAAAAGAGAAAAAAAGGAAAAAAAGAGAAAAAAAGAGAAAAAAGTCTTACTTTAAGTCCATTAAAGCCTTGACTTTTGGATTCACTTTTGAATTCACTTTTGGCGCCACTTTCGAACTCAAGACTCCTAGGAGACTTCCAAAGAAACTTGTCTCGCTCAAGGACGTGCCCCAGGCGCTGAAGGCTGTCTGAGAGGGCGCTCTCGAGAGTTCTCTTCAATTAAAACGTATTTTCTCTCAAAAATGTTTTTCTTTCCTCTTCTTCTCGCGACTCTCACTTCCGCCCAACTTCTGGTCGAACCTCTCGCGCCGCACTTCATTGTGGAGCCGCTGAGTGTGGGTCACGCGATTCCCGTTGACGTGAGTGAAGTCTCGCGACTGTCGCAGCAGTTGGTGACGCGCGCGGACGAGTGGAGTCGCGAACGACAGTCGGTGTCAGTGGTTCTCTCGCGACAAACCAAACGAATGAAGGAATTGGCGAACGAACTCTCGCTTCAGGCAAAGCGCATGACTGAAGTGACGACAGCGCTGTCGGCCGTCGCTCGCGAGTTGGCGGATCTGGTGCGCGACGGCGAACAGAGGAGTGGGATTCGCGCGCGCGAACTCTCGACAAACGCCAAGAATTTGGCGGAAATCACGTTAAGAGCGGCCGAAAGTCAGTGTCCGAAGAAAAAGGAGACCAAAGACGACAACTGACGACAAGTGACGACAATTTGACCCAAATTTCAATAAAAGTATTTTTAGCCGAAAGAGCCGTCAGAGGGCGACACCTCTTTCGCCCCAAAAAGCGCTTCTCTGCACAACACAATGAACGCGACTGACTCCGAGAGAAACGACTTCTCCGTGTCGTTGGTCACAGTGCTCGTGATGGCCGTCGGAGTGATGCTCTCTCTCGTGACCATGGTCGGGAACGTGCTCGTCATGATCGCCTTCAAAGTGGACCGCGCGCTGCGAACCATCTCCAACTACTTCCTGCTGAGTCTCGCGGTGGCCGACTTCCTGATCGGCGCGATCTCGATGCCGCTGTCTCTGGTGTACATCACGAGCAGTCACTGGCCGTTAGGGCCGTTGCTATGCGACGCGTGGCTCGCTCTCGACTATCTCAACTCAAACGCTTCCGTTTTGAATCTTCTTTTGATTTCTTTCGACAGATACTTCTCTGTCACGCGACCGCTCACATACAGAGCGCGCCGCACCACCAGAAGAGCGTGCGCTATGATCGCCGGCGCGTGGATAGTGTCCGCCCTTCTCTGGCCGTAAGTCGCGCTCTCTCTTCCCCTCTGACTCTCGCGCAGACCCTGGATCTTCGCGTGGCCGTCCATTGAGGGCCGTCGGACGGTTCCGCGCGACCAGTGTTACATTCCGTTTCTCGAGAGCAACATTTGGGTCACCATTTCGACCGCTTTGATCGCCTTTTGGCTTCCGGTTTGACTCGAGTTCCGCTTTTCCATTGGCTAAGTCTCTATTGCCAGGTCTCGCTCATGTGTATCCTCTATTGGCGTATTTGGAGGGAAACAATGAAACGCTATCGCGAGCTAACGACTCTCGTCCTCCTCTCGCACTCGCTCTCCTCGCAGTCGTCGCGCGACGAAGACAACTGTTGGCGTCGCTGTTGTCTCCAAAAGACGTCCGAAAGAGAGACTCCGCCCACAAGTGAGAGCATATATACGATTGTCATCCAATTGGAGCGCGCCCTCAGCGGAGAGCCTCACGCGACAGTCACGATGTTGGCAGACGACGAGGCGCCGCCCTCTCCGCCGCCGAGACTGAGAGCGCCGCTGCAGCCGAAGAGCGAGCGGAAGGCAGCCAAGACTCTGAGCGCGATCCTGCTGGCCTTCATCTTCACGTGGACGCCCTACAATGTGCTCGTGTTCGTCAAGACGTTCTCTCCGTCGGCGGTCGACTCTGACGGCCTCTGGTGGCAGTTCGCGTATTATCTCTGTTATATTAACTCAACGCTGAACCCCTTGTGTTACGCGCTCTGCAACCAACACTTCCGCCAGACTTATGTCCGGATTCTCTCGTGTCGTCTGAAGCCCCGCCAAAGACACACAACAACTCCGCGCGAAACTCAACGCAAACTCTAATGACTTTATTATTAGACGACCAGAAGCTCTGCGTCGCCGAAGACGCGACCGAACTCTGCGCGCGACAGACGGACGTAGCCCTCCGGAGGCGAGTGGGCGCGAGGGGCGACATAGGCGTGGAAGACGTTGTCAGTGGGCGTCGGCGAGACGTCAGTCGAGTTTCTAAGATAAAAAGTTGTCGTCTTATGTCGTCTCGTGTCGTCTCTTACTTGTCGTCGTCGTGTGTCGTCTCGACCTCCAGTTCGGGTCGAGGCAACAGAGCGGCCACTAATGGCCTCATATGCGCGAGAGATTCCTCCTTAAGCGGGCGCTGACGCCAATTGTTGAGAACGCGGTCCCGGATTTGGTCGATCTCGTGTTCGGTGAGCTCATGGTTTTGGTCCGTTTCCACGGCAACCGGAATCGTGAGAAACGCTTTGTCGGCGTTCGTCGTCTCGAGAGGTCTCCAACCGGAGAAGTCGATGCTGAGCGCGAGGGTGAGAGGGAGGGGGAGCAAAGGCAAAGAGTACTCACGCGATGGGGTTGTGAAGGGAAACGCGTTTTGTGACGAACGGAACGCCGAAGACGGCGGGAATCGCGAGACAGAGCATCCAAAGAGTCATTGTGTCGACGTGTGGCTCTCGAGACCAGTTCTGAAAACCAGTTTTGAATAATTGGCGCCAAATTTGAATCGAAAGTCACGCAGACGCTCGCGATTGCGCTTAAATGGCGACTCAGGACGACGCGAAGCTCGTGACTCTCGTCGAACGCGAAGGAAGTCTTCCGGTTCGGGAAGTGGACACGCGCTGGGGTGTGGTGCGAGTGCACGTGCAGGGCGCAATGGACGCGCGCGCCGTCTTCCTCACTCTTCACGACATCGGATCGAACCACAGGTGAGAGACGACAGACGACGACATCCGACGTCACTCTCTCTCTGTTGCAGCGCGTGGAGAGACTTTGTGGAGTCCACTGCCAGTGAGTGACCTCTGACCCCAGAGAGTCTCTAAATGTTGTTTCAGTGACTGAGATTCGGAACCGGTCGCTCTTCCTTCACGTGGACGTCATCGGGCAGTCAGACGGCGACTCTGACGTCACGGAATTCCCGACAATAAAAGAGATAAGATTTGGCGCGAGAGAGAGATAAGAGACTTAAACTTCGCTATAATTAGGAGAAGAAGTGGTTCTCAAAGTCTTGGATTCGCTTCACGTGCCGCTCATCGTCGGATTGGGAGAGGGCGCGGGTGCCAACGCTCTCGCGCGCTTCGGTCTGGCGCACCCGCAGCGCGTGCTGGGGCTCGTGCTGGTGGAGTTGGTGAGCGCGGGCGTCGGTCTGTTGGGCGCTCTTCGCGATCGCGTGCGGCGCAACAGTCACTCGGCGTTAGACATCGTCACTCTGCATAAGGTGAGTCTCTTAGGGGTCAAAGGGCAGAGAGGCTGACCTCTGCGACTGCGCAGATCGGAGAGAAAGACGTTTCGAAGGAATTAATGGAAAACTATTCGAAAAGAGTTCAGAATCTGAACGCGAGAAACGTCGCGAAGTTCGCCAACTCTTACGCCAATCGCAAAGAGATCTCGTGTTTGGACCAACTGGACGTCCTTCTCGTGACCGCAGCCAAAGGACTCTACTGCGCGGGCGTGGAGTCCATTCACGCGAAGTGCAACAAAAGCAAGACTTCGCTTCTGAAGGCGGACGCCGTCGACGTCCTCAGGTCTGTCGTCGAGTGTCGTCTTCGGACGCCGAGCGTCGGCTCACTGTTTCTCCTGTAGTGAATGTCCCGAGAAATTGGCGCAATCGCTGCTTCTCTTCGTCAAAGGACTCGGATTCCTGACTTCGTGTCCGTCGGCCGACAGTGAGTGACAGCCGAACGCTAATCGCATTGACTGTTGTTTAGGTCCGCGCGCAGACCTCCGGAGCTTAGGATCGATTGGACGCCGTCGGACGCTTTCGATGGAGGAATACGTGAGTATAGGTTTAGTTGTCGTCTTGTGACGTCTTGTGACGCCTCAGGACGTCCCTCGGATGCGTCGTCTGTCGCTCTCGAAATAAACGAATCTCAGCCTGAATTCAGGTTTCAACGACAACGAACTTTCATTATCTCAACGTTCGTTCTTTCGTGAAACCCGAACCGAAAGCAGAGACAACACCTCGAGAGAGGAGACTGTTGTCG
Organism: Galumnidae sp. Gr-Ori-00277; assembly: GCA_034700165.1. Lineage (NCBI taxonomy): Eukaryota > Metazoa > Arthropoda > Arachnida > Sarcoptiformes > Galumnidae > Galumnidae sp. Gr-Ori-00277. The sequence goes on from JAQIXI010002504.1 coordinate 4,985, forward strand.
CGCTCGCAGTCCTCACAATCGATCGTCTCTTCGACTCAACGCTTGTCTTCGCGCGCGCGTCAACTCCTCTGCCGTACGCATGCGCTCCCACGCAGACGACAGCGACGTCTCCCGACGTCTCCCGAAAGACCTCTTTTCGGCCAAAACTCTGGTTTCGGTCTCTCGGGAGTGAGTCTGCGCTCTCTCTCTGGACGCGAGCCAACAATGAGTGGCGACTGCGACGACGCTCTCGCGCGCCATTTTGGTGACGAATGGCAACAAATCTGTCAGACGTTGCGCTCGTGTCAACGGATTGTTGATATTATGTCTAATGAGACGACAGAAGACGACGTCGATAGACAGCAGTTGCGACAAATCATTCGTCAAATCGAACCCAAGAAATACGGCAAAAGTCAACGAAGACCTCAAAGGCGTTCCTCTTATCACCGCTTAAAGGCTTTGACAGCACTTCTCATGACATCTGATCTTAAGGTGAGCCCCAATCGAGGCTTTTCTAAGCCTTCGCAGAGGTCCACATCTCTTCAGTCCGTCCCCACTCTCAACAACTCCGATGACTTCGACGACCAGACGGCGACTCTTCCGCGTCTCAGACGTCGTCCCAAAATCGATCGCTTCTATCACTCACTGGACGTCACCGACACAACACTTGACGACACGCCGTCCGTCGAGAGTCGTCCGAAAGCGGATCGAAGCCAACTGTCGTTAGAGTTGTCGTTAGAGACGACGGCGACGACACCGACGTCTCAGACGCCAAAAGACGTCCAAAAGACGCTAAACCGTCACTCGTGCGACGCCTCAACACTTCTCTCTGTTTCAGTTCCTCCGCAGACAAAACCCGTCCTTAAATACTCAAAGAAGCGATTGAGAGGTCCGTACGGAGAGATGTTAGAGTCCCGAATGACCACTCGTTTGGCGGACGACGAGAGACAGTCTCTGACTTTCATTCAGGAATTGCTTCGCGAAACCGAACAACAGAGACGTCAACTCGACAGCAACGCCAGAGAGACGACTGGCGCCAAGACGACCGCCGACGACATCCAGACGTCCGCAGACGTCTCCATCACCGCCGAAATCGGTCGTCATTTGGACGCTCGCGCACACATTGTGGGCGAACTCTACGACACAGAGAAGAGTTTCGTCGAGTCTTTGAAAGACTTAAGGGACAGATATGCGCGCCCTTTGCAAGAGGACAACATTGTTGACAGTGCGGCCATCGAGAGGCTCTTCGGCCGAGTGCCGCAACTGCTGGCCATTCACTCTTCGTTTCTGGAAGTGTTGCGCAAAAGGATTTCCGTTTGGAATCAAAACTCGACGCAAATCGGAGATCTCTTTGAGGTCTTCGGCGACGCGCGTGCCTTCACTACGTATTCGCTTTTCGTCGACGAATGGAACGAAAGAAAGGCTTTAATCAAAAGTCTAGTGCGAGACAACAAAGCGTTCGCCAAATTCCTCAGCGATAAATCTCGCGAACACCGAAACAAACTCTCTTTGGATGAACTCCTGATTGGAGTCATTCAGAGAGTGCCCCGTCTCGAGCTTCTCGTCAAACAACTGCAGAAACACACCAAAGAAGAGCACACGGACTCCAAACTCCTGCCCGAGGCTCTCACCACTATCCACGCGCTCGTCCTCTACATCAACCGCGTGAAGGAGCCGTCGCTGTCGTCGTCTGTCGTCCAACAGCTGGACGTCACGTGTCTGTCGTCTCCTCTTTCGGACGTTTGTGACGGACTTCCGCAACAACTCTGCAATAGTTTTCCGCATTTAATCACTTCTGTGACGATAAGGAAGAGGGAAAGGGTTGTCCTTCTGTTTGTGGAGAGTGTGGTAATTGTGGCGCTGAAGGGAAGGAAGAAAAGCGAAAAGTTTGAGGAAAACAAATACAAAGTTTTGAATTGTTTTTCTTTGGACTCAATAGAAGTGAAAGAAGCGAAAGAAGATCTCAATTCAGACAAGACTTTAGTGGAAGTGTTGGAACGCGACCTTCAGATCATCCAAACGATCAGAGAGTCGTTCCTCACGAGACTCTCCGCCGACTCGAAGCACTTCTTGGACTCAGTGCTCGTGGAATTGAATCAAAGCATTGCGAAGCGAATGCACGAACTCAACAATGAGGAGAAGAACCTGGAGCTCGTGCTGCCCGAAGACTCTCTTGTAGTCACGTTCTCCTCTCAAGAAAAGCGCCAAAAGTTCGAACGACTCTTCAAAGAGCTGAAGAGCGAGCGGTCGCGCACTGAGAACTCGCGACTCATTCCCGACTTCCTGTTCGCGCTTCCAATCCGGAAGACGAGAGCGGGTCTGCAGTTCACGTGCGCGTCGCCCACTCTGCCCCCTAGTGAGGACGTGTGGATCTGCAATTCCGACGGTTTTGTCGGTCAGATCTCTGTTCTGTCGCTGCGAGAGAGTCACGAGCCGACAATCGTCTCCCAAAACGGAGTTTGCAATTCACGCATTCTTTGCATGACTTGTGTTCCCAAAAGCCAGAGAAACAACTCCAGTTCGAGCGAAGACTGCAGTGACGACAGCGACAGCGAAGTCAGTGAGCGGTCGTCCGCCACAATGTGGTTCGGAACCGACGACTCCTCCGTTCACATCTACTCCTGTTGTGACGCAATTCGGTATTCATTCACAAATCCAGACTTTAATAACAAATTTACGTTTATTATTAGAATAAAGAAAAACAAAGTGAAGGTCGCGCTCAGCGCCAGAGTAGAAGCGATCACTTATTTCGAGGAAAAAGTCTTCGTTTGTCTTCAGAACAAAAGTGTCGCCATTTTCACGAGACTCCCCAACCAGAAGTGGAACTCAGTTCCGGAACTGAGAGAAGGCGTCGACTGTTACCGCATTTGCGTCTCGCGATGCGGACATCTGTGGAGTTGCGGTCACTGTTCGCTCGCGATTACCATAAGAGACAGCGATTTGAAGCCTTTGTTCGACTCTCAGGACGTCTCAGTGGAGACGACGGCCGACGACTACATCTCTCACATGACGTCAGTCGACGACTCGTCGCGTGTCGTCGTCTCCACTCATAATTCGCTTTCGATTCACATTTTCTCCGCTTCGGAGCCCTTCGCGAGACTCGCAGTCGTCTCAATCGAGCCTTCAGTGGACAGAGCGCTCGTCTCGTGCGAAGACATCATCCGTCAGCACAAGAGCGCGTGTCTCCGCATTTCCTGTCTTTTGGGGGTCGCGGCGCACGTGTGGGTCGGGACGTCTGCCGGAGTGATTGTCGTCACGGACTCAGAGAGTCTGCGCTCTGAAATCGGTTCGCGTTTTCACTAATTCCGAGAATTTCCACTCATTTCCGCTTCCAGTGCCCAACGGACACACCGGTCACGTGAGGTTCCTGACCAGCACCGCCGGCGACGGACGGCCACTCGTGATCAGTGGCGGCGACGGGATCGAAGTCTACCGAAGGGCCAGTGGTCATCAACTTCCGGTTGAGAGCGGAAGAGACGACTCTACGAATCACGTGATTCTGTTTTGTTGTAAATAAAAGTCAAAACTATGAGAGACTCTCACGAGAGAGAAGTCGTTTGACAACAGTTGGCGAACACTTGTCTCGAGACGACAGATGTTCTCAAGCGCTTACATTCCGTCCACTCCTCCCACTTTTCCCAGAGCTCTGATTGGCTGAAAGTTTTTTTCCCAAACATTCTAACAGTCGTTGCGTTCAGTCTTTGTTTGAATTCAGTTTCGATTCAATTCGCGAGACTTTTATCGAGTCTTTAATTGCAATTAAATCCACTTTTTTCTCGATTTGTGTCCACTCTTTGGCCGAAGACAAAGGCCGTAGTGGACGTGGGTGTTGTAATGGGTGAATAGTGTGAACAGTGATCAACAAGTGGTCAAAGAATGCACTTTTTATTGGTTTTAATTGTTTGTCTTTTGGTTGAAAAATCTCTTCAAAACTGTTTCCAAAACCAGTGTTTAAACGGAGGAAAATGTCTCCAAAAAGCGGATCAAAGCTATTGTCGGTAAGTCTCGCTCTTCCCCTCTCTCTTCCCCTCTAATCTCACGCTCAGGTGTTCGCCACAATTCGTGGGAAATCGGTGTCAATCAGTGAATCCCTGCTTCGGGACCAACCGTTGTCTCAACGGCGGCACTTGTCTCGTGACAACTCCCGAGTCTGGCGGCAGTCCTCAGTTCCGGTGCGCGTGTCGTCTGGGCTTCAGTGCCTCGCTCTGTGAGATCGCGCTGCCGTCGGTGTGTGACCGGAATCCGTGCGCGAACGGCGGGAAATGTCTTTTAAGCACTTCTTTGGAGTCCTTTCAGTGCGAATGCAGTAAAGGCTGGACGGGAGACACGTGCGAAGAGCGCGACCATTGCGCCAACAATGAGTGCAGAAACGGAGCGAAATGTGTGGCGACGCGCGACGGCTATGACTGTCAGTGTGAGCGCGGCTTCACTGGACGTCTCTGTGAGGACGACATCGACGAGTGTCTCGAGAATAAGTGTCATTCGGGAGTTTGTGTCAACACTTTGGGATCTTTTAAGTGCAACTGCATGCGCGGATGGACTGGCCATCTGTGTCACGAGCGGTACGTGCCGTGTCAGAGTGACCGCTGTCTGAACGGCGGACACTGCGTTCCTCACTATCAGACTCTCTCGTACTCGTGCCAGTGCCCAACAGGATTCACAGGCGCGCACTGCGAGACCAATGTCGACGACTGCGGCGGAAATCTCTGTCAAAACGGCGGACTTTGTGTCGACGGTCTCAACACCTACACGTGCAAGTGTCCGCCGCAGTGGACGGGCGCCTACTGCTCGCGAGACGTGGACGAGTGCGCCGTCCGTCCGCACGTGTGTCAGAACGGCGCCACTTGTGTCAACGCCTTGGGCTCCTTCTCGTGCATTTGCGTCAACGGGTGGACGGGCAGCACGTGCCAGGAGAACATCGACGACTGCGCGGCGGCCGCGTGCTTCAACGGCGCCACGTGTCACGACCGCGTGGGCTCGTTCTACTGCCAGTGCCCTCAGGGCAAAACGGGACTTCTCTGTCATCTGGACGACGCCTGCGCCAGTAACCCGTGTCACGCGGGCGCCATTTGCGACACTTCGCCGGTAGACGGCACTTACCTCTGCTCGTGCCCACCGGGATTCAAGGGCGTGGACTGCACGCAAGACATCGACGAGTGTCGCGAGAGCGAGCCCTGTGAGCACGGGGGCACGTGCGTCAACACTCCCGGCTC
>JAQIXI010002505.1:0-10176 GCA_034700165.1 Galumnidae sp. Gr-Ori-00277
AGGGGACCTAAAGACAAATGCATAATATGATGTCCTCTAACTTATTATTATTTTAAACCTCAAATACAAATTATTTGCTTTCGAGGGCTACTATGAGTTTTTACAATATGATTTTCACTTTGAACTTGTAGTGCCAATACTAATGTTATTACATTAAATTAAACAAATTCCCCGAAAAATGTTAAATTAGAGCGTTTTAGTGAACATAAAATTTTGTTATCCAATAATTCTCTAAAGTCTAATAAATTATTAGTAATAATCCTATTATAAGTTATAAATTTGTGTTAAAAATTTTTATTATAAATTAAATCACAGAAAAAATTAAATTTTAATTATTTTCTCGAATCCATTTTTATTTCTAATTAAAGTTTTATCTAATTTTAGTCAAATTCCTTAACAATATTTTTATTAAACAAAACTCAAAAAATCCTTAACTTTTAATGTAAAACATGAACAGACACTACATTCAGATGACAGACACATGACTACACATGTTGTTATGTAGATCAATTTATACAATAATTTTGGTCAAATTTTTAATAATTTGGGTAAAATTTCGGACTTTACAATGAATGGGGTTTTCAGCAGGGATGGCCAAATGGTCTCGACTCTAGGGGGTGCTAGGGGGTATTTTGGTCTGAACTCAAAAGAAGTAAATTTAAGTCACGAAATGGTTTCAAAGATATGAGAAGACATCAGAAGTAAATAAAATATTTCATTTGAAAACTTGTTTTTAACGCTAAACTTAAACCTAAACCTAAAAACTATTCGGAACACAATTTTGATAATTAGTTCCAAAAAGAGGACAAACTTTCGATGAACTCAATAAGTATGTCATCAAAAAAGATTTTACTAAAAATGATTTCAAATAAATTTATTAAAATAAGATACAAAACATACCTTCGAATTGGTTTTGTTTAAGATATTCGTTGATTTGAATAAAAGCCTGATTTATATCACAATCATTGGTGACATCCATTTGAATCAAATGCAGTCTTTGGTCGCCGTCCGACAAATGTCTCAATTGTTGGCTTCCCTTTCCATTAATGTCGAGAACAGTAGCAAAAACAACACATCCTTTTTCATAGAAATATTGAGCCAATCGAAGACCAATTCCCGAATCACATCCAGTTATCAAAATTGTCTTATCTGTCGGTGAATACCATTGATTGCGATTAAAGAAAACATTAGACAACTGCCAAATATAGGCTCCGATTCCGATGACAATCACTAATATTCCGATGAAAATTGTAATCATTTCCATTTGTAAATCACTTTTAAGATTTAGTTTTTATCACTTCATTTGAAAAACATTTAACAAATTTTTTGGTCAATACTTCTTATAAAACAATTAGTTATTTAAAGAGTTCTTTAAACTTGTTTTTGGTTTAAAAAACAAGTTTTTGGTTAAACGCATGCGTTTTCACTACAACTCAAACACCAAAACATGTGTTTCGCTGACAAAACATGTTTTCACTAAATTTTGTTTAAAATTTAAACTTTAAATAAAATTTAGTTCATATTTTTAGTCACTTATTAATGAAATAATATAATTATTTCAACACTTTTTGAAGTTTTGTGACTAATCTCTAGCAATGGATTCCAATTTTGATGATATTTTTGGTTTAGCCATCGATCAGACAATGAAAGAATGGAAGTCTTTTCAATTATCTATAGAACACGGAATGGGAGGACAGTATAGTCAAGAAAAGTTAGTTTGGATGACACAAACTATCGTTCAATTCTTCAAACTTAATAAAGACCTTCAAATCGAAGAATTGATTGATTTTGTGTCAGAAATGATAGACAATGAGTTCTCGACGATCATCGAAGACGGATCTCTTGAGATATTTGCAGCAAATGTTTGTAAATACTATCGATTGTGTGCTTCCGGTCAACACAAAGAAGTGATTCAAGAAATTGAATCTATGAAACAAAGAAATAATAAACTTTTGACTAATAATAGTTTAGAACAAAACAATGAATTAGTTGTCGAAAACCAAATGAAAGAACTGAAGATTAACTCTGAAACAGATCTCGAGATTAATTCAACCGATAAAACAGACCCTCAAAACGATGGCTGGACTTTAATTCAACGGAAGAATAAAAAATAATTTATTTTAAAATTTTAATAATTGTTTACAGATTTAAAGACAACTTTTATGTATAGTTTTATTTAAATTTTGATAAATTTATTTATAAAAATTTATCGTTCGATTAAAAATTGTTTATAAAAGGATTAAAATTTGCTCTCATTTTACTCTAATTCTATTAATTTGAGCCAAATTTCAGTATTTATTTGATTCAAAAAATTGAGAAAATATTTATCACAAAATGTTTGTGTTTTTGCTTTTATTCTCTGACACCAAAGACACTAATAACAAAAAAAACGATAAACTTAAAGAGGTTCTTAGTCAGTGTTTTAGGCGTAATAATTAGGAGAAACCAATAAGTCTGTAATGACAGCCAACTGGTCTTCAGTAAACTTGAGTTTATGGTCGCGCCAACTGTCGTTATGAGTGCGACGGAAATTTGATAGCGTTTTCTTAATGGCCGACTATTTATCGATTTAAACAATTAATTCAAATCAAATCAAATGATAAGAAGAAAACTCACGGGAATGGGCTGCGGATCATTCAAGTGATTTGAAAGAAATACCAAAATATCTGGCATAAAGTCGGGGACATCATATGGAAAAGCGTTAATACAGGCACACAAACCCAAAATACCGCTGTGTCTGAGAGTCAAATCTTTGGGATCAACAATTGTGGTACCGTTCAATTGTTGTATTCGATTTAATTTGTGGTTAGATTTGGTTTCGAAGAGTCGAATCAGTTTATTGTCGATTTTAACGAACTCACAGTGCAATAAACCGCTCAAAGTTTCAGCCGTCGATTCTCGCACTTCATTTCTTTCATCGCTTAAAAGATTTATAATCATTTGCTTTATGTCTTCAATCCATAATTGATTATCCATTAAAACAAAGAGATTGGAGGACACCATATATTGAAGAAAAGTTGCGATGGCAGAACGTGCATGCCAATTTGATGTTACGCATACCTTTACATATATTCAAGTTTTAAAAATTATCATTTTTTAAATATACCTGTTTTGAAACATCGATTGCCATTTGAATGCTCTCAGGAGTGAGTAATGCGTGACTTAACATAATTATAGCAAAAAACGATTCGCGTACTAACTCTTCATCACTGGTTTCGCTCTGCATTTGACATAACTATTGAAATATAAATTAAGTTATAATTATTTTGATATATAATTAAGACTAACTATTGGAAGAAATTGAAACATTTCTGGAGGAGCGCTGTAGGCGACCCTGGGCACATTCCCAACAATCCATTTGGATATTGTTTTTAGTAAATTTGCCGCATCTTTTCGTTCGGGTGATTGAGAGGTAAAGCCATTCAAAACATTAGTTTTACTTTTTTGCCCCTCTTTAGAGTTGTCAGTTATCTCTGTATAAAGAATCTGAAGTCGAGGAATAATTTTGTCAATAAATGCACTCCTCTTCGGTGCCAACTCGAAAGTATTCCGAAGTGAAGGGATATTCACATCAAACATAAATATATTACAGAGAAGACTGCAATTTATATAAATATTTAGTTATTTAATATTAGAATTTAGTGAATACCTTCCGATACGTTCCCTAACGTTTTGATATGAATGAGTCAAATGATTGTCTTCTAAATATGTGAGCAATTGTTTTAAAACTTTCTGTGAGCGCCACTCCTGTTGTTGTATCGCTCCGTGAAGTAAATAAAGTCTACTCGCCTGTAGGAACGACGGCAGAACTTCGGCGCCGGCTTTTAGAGGGTCGTCCATAAAAATACTTAGAATCCAAGTGAGTCTTCGGGCGTCTCTGTTCTCAAAAATGGTTGCACTACAGGTCCCCCAATCAGCCAAAGTTTCTGTCGTTATATTATTGAATACTTGAATAATGATTGGCTTCAGATATGAAATCATTTTTGAAGTATCGCTGAAATTCCAGTGTTTAGATCCACGAACACATCCGGCAATAATTTCAGCGGCGCAACGTTGGCCACTCTCTTGTGTCCCGAACACAAACTCTTCAATAGTAGGCATTAGTAAATCCAAATTAAAAGAACCAAAATTACGAAACAAACCCTTCCATAATTGGAATCTTTTAGAAGAAAACTTATCCTTTCCCTTATTCTCTTCAAGGGATGAAAATTTTAAGAATGTGTCTAAAAATTGTTTATTCTTAAACAAATTGATGACTATTAGTTGACTCTCAGAGAGTTCACTCATATTAATTGAATCATTTTTGTTGTAAACTAATAGAGGGTCAGGAAAGCAATAAAAGCCGACGTGAGGTTTATCGATGAAATTCAATGCTTTCATTTCGTCTTCAGTTCTAATCACAAGTGAAGAGTCTGTTTGAAGCCATAAATTGTCGGTTGGCGTTGGTTTTAGTTCTGATTTGCTGTGAATTGGTTTCATTTGTTTAAGAATAGCACTCAATGCACTGATTGATATCTTTCGGATATTAAGTGTGTCGTGAGTTAAGTTTTTGGTGAATAAATTGACAGCATTTGCGGGGAGTGGTATGTCGTGTCTGATTAACATACTTAACAATACATTTGATAATTGATAGTATCGCCAATGACTATATATATAAAAACAAAAATTTCGATAAATATTTAGACAAAAAAATATTTTGAAGTTTAAAATCTTACAGATTTGAAGAATCCATTAGCGATACTAATTTTTCGATCAAATCTCTATACAAATCAACGTTTGTATCATTTCTTTTGTCCGCTAACTTTAAAGCGGCACTAATTTCAGTATCGGTCGGACAATCAGACGCTGGTTTTGGATTACTTTTGTTTTGAGTCCAAACAGTTTTGGCGACCGAAACACAAGAGTCCGGAATATTAACCCTAAGCGCTAAAGTGTCGAAAAACTTGCGGACATAACCTGTGATTTCAACGTCTAATAATCGTATAATACTCGGCTTTTCCGAATGTTTTGCGTTAACTATTGAGGGCCACAACATATTAAGTGTCGTCCAGTCTCGGGCTGTTAATAGAGAACTTCCTTTGCGACCGACGATCACATGTAAAGATCCCTTAAACTGTTCGTGATTTGAATCCTCATCTTTTGATAGATTTTTGAGTAAATCAGGAAGTATTAAACGATATGAATAAGGAAATGACCGAAAACAATTGAAGAGAGTGTCCTGTGCCTGACAACGCACTTCACTGTAATGACTGGTCGCTAAAGACATCAAATCTTTCATTAAAAGCTGATGCAATTCAGTAAATTTGGTCATCGATTTGTTCATTAATCGCATCTTTCAATTAAATCAAATATAAGTATTTTTAAAAAATAAAATGTGTGCTTACGTCGTGTTGGAGCACAAGTCTATCTATAAGAAGAGGTCTTATGTGTTGTTTGGTTTCCGTCAGTTTATTGCCTAAAGATTTCTTCACAAATTGGAAGGTTTTCCAACGAGTGTCGTAGTCATTTTTAGTGACCCCCCAGAAAAACATTGTATTGTTATAAATCTGTGATATAAAAAGTATTATTATTATTATTGTGAGGACAGAGAAATGAGATAAACCTTAATTAGACGACAGAGAGATTTAGTGTCGTCTTCACACGTTTCGTTCAAATAGACTAAAGTAGATCGAAGTGTCTTCAAAATAGTCTCCCGAATGTTTTCATTATTAGAAAAGTTAATCACTTTTGCGCCCACATTCTTAACAATCGACGTATTATTGGGTATTAAAGATTCATATCTTCAGAACAAAAGAATTTTGTTATAAATCATAATATATACAAAAACAATAAGATATTTACAAAACAATGGGTTCGCCCTCCCATAAAGGAAGAGCAGTTGCGGCTCCACTAACGCAGTCAAGTATAATAAGTAGACTCCTCTGGACTTCTTCACGGGTTAAACTTTTTTGTCCTGTTGTCCACATTTGTAAATCTATTAGTTCTAATCGTAGGAAATTTTCGAGAAGATACTGAGCGAAGTCGAGCTCTTGTTGGTTGGGTTCGTGCCATTTGACATTCAAGTGATGGATATCAAAAGTTGAACCCCAGTCCTAATTAAGCGATAATTAATAAATTAAAAAAAATAAGATATATATTACTCTAATTGGGAGCTCTTTTTCAAAATTTCCGTATTCTTCCCAAGACTTGGAAATACTTTTGAAGTCATTGGCGCAGAGAACAGTTAGAGATTTCAGAATATGTTTTAATGTGACGCTCGAAAGCAAATATCCTTTTCTACACTTCAAGTGAAGCGTTCGGTCGAGAACTTTAACGATAATATCTTTGTATTTAACTAAATGCTTGCCATCGCATCGAACCAATTCTGATATGATTTGGAGACTAAATAGCAATTCGTGATCCAAAGATTCTTCATTAAGAATGTCATCGCTTTCGGTTAGAGTTAAAACTAATTTACAAAAATGCGGTAAAAATTTTTTAAGAGTCAGCTCTGGGTTCGCCTAAAAACAAATAAATTTTAAAATAATTGTTTTATTAGAAAATAAAGAAATTACCTTGGAACAACAACGAACTAAAATAGAAGCAAACTTTCCGGCAACTTTTGTCTCAAATATATGACTCGAAACAAAAGAATAGAGTTTATCGATAGCGCTCTGAAAACAAATACATTGAAGTTATTATAAGTTTTAACATAACATATCTTTACTTCTAATATCTGTGGCGAACACTGAAGTAGAACCGCACCAAAAGTTGAGGCCAATCCTATTTCAATAATATTTTCTTCTGCGTTAAGATTTAATCGTTCGGACTCCTGATCCAAACGAATTATTTGTTCTAAAGAACTGTTTTCAATCAAAACAAAGCATCGGTCCATTAATTGTAAGACAAAGTCTTCGAATTGAGCCGTTGCTAAACATAATTGAACCTCAATTTCAGACAAATCAGTCCTAACGTCAACAGCAGAGGAACAGTCAATCAATGGTATTAAAGTGACAAAAGTAGCGATGAATTGAAAAGTGACCATACACTTCTTCATATCATTCACATCTAAGCCATCTAAAGAGCTGAGAAGAAGTGGCAGTACATGTGTTGGCCCTTCGGGATAGAATCGGTTGCTTTTAACTAAAGCTCTGGCAACTGATACGACGCACTGCATCGATGCAGTCAATCGATGCGGTTCTGTGAGGGTCTCAAACGATGAATACATTTTTTCGAGAATCGGAGGAATAACTTTTTCAGGTCTTATCAGAGACAAACTTTGAAGGGCTGTCGCGGACTCGACGACACCAAATCGGCTAAACATTGCTATGTTAACAACGTTTACAATACTGTCAACAAATTCATTGATATCTTTTTCAGTTAATTTGTGGCCCTCAGGAATAGGTGTCCGCCACGACTGCTTCTTATACCGCTCCCGATAAAGACGACTGACAAAAGAGGCGGGAAGTTTGAAAAGCAATTGTTGGAGTTTGAAATTCCATTTACCCGTATTTGACGGGTGATAATAAGATTCAATGGCTTTAAAAAGTTTAGTCACATGACTTTGACATAAAGAGTGGGGGCCTAACATTGCGACTAACCATAACACAACTGAGTTTATATTAAAAACACTATAACCTCTAGTTATCTGAACTTTATGCTGACCACCCATTAAATTAAAGCTACGAATTAAATGAGTAAATATTTGTGGAATGTGTGGATTCCAATCAATATAACCAATTGTATCGTTTGCCAGACGTGCGAACAGATAAATGAGATTCTGTTCCCACGACGGAGTGTTTTGTGATGTCTGCCAAAAACGCATAAACTCTTCGAACCAAAGTTTAAACCCTTTGTCGTGATGTTCGGGCGGCAGAACAGTTGGTAAAAACAGTTCTAAATAAGCGGTCGCTTTAATGATAACTGTATCGAAAGGACAGAGAAGTGGCCGCCACTCGTCTAACATTTCTTGTGTCGATTGAAGAGAGAAATAGGGCCGACAACTGCGGATCAGGTTTTTGATGGAAGTCTCGTAGTTCTCAGGAATGAAATACATCCCTAAGTTCTCAAACGGAGAAAATAGAGTTCTTTCAAATAAGTCATACAAAGGACGCCATCCAAGGGTTAAGTCGTCGCGAGTTATCAGTTCTCGCTTTCTATAAAATAAATCAAATTGTCTTTAATTGCAAATAAAAATCAAAAGAAATGAAAACAAACTTAAGTAAAGACGACAAAACATTTGCGTAATGAGAGACACGATTTAACTCAATTCCCGGAATTATAATCACTTCATATAAAGTGTTAATGAAGTAAATGTGATCTTCTTTTGAAAATGTCTGACCGTAAAGACGTAAATATCTGTTCCAAACAATTATTTTTATTACAATTTTATCGGAACTCAAATAAAATGAAAAAATACTTCGAGAGGTCTGAAATCCATTGAAATCCGTGTCTATCGTTGAGAACAAGAGTTCGTCCGATATTTGCTTTGATTTGAGCCAAATATTGAACACATTCTTCATCTAATTGTTGATTATATGGCAAATATCTGTTGTAAACGATTTCTTTTTGTGGTTCAAAACCTAATTTGTTAACTCTTTCTGAGCGAAAGTCTACAAAATTGTCGCAAATCTTCAAATCATTGAAAGAATCAATTGTTGAGTCATTTGACGAAATTTCGTCGTTTTGTATTTCAATCATTTTGTCCTCAAATTGTCTTCAACTCAAAGACAATGAACACAAAAACTCATAAAAAGCGTTTATTTTCGCATAAAATTAAAATCAAATAAATTGAAACCGAATTAAATGCAATTGAATTATCATTTGATGAACAGTTGTTTGTAAGACATAAGACATTAATGACGTAACAGTCGTTCCAACGACTCATGACTTGCACTTTAACTCATTTTTAGTGATGAAATACATAACTATTTCTCTATAATTCCCTTTAATTGTCGATTGACTGACTGACTGACTGACTGCGAGTCACTGATTATCTGTTCCCAATGTTTATACAATAGTAGTGTTTCACACAATTATATCTCAATTTGTTTGACAATCTTTTGGACAATTGTTGTCATTCTTTGAAATGCACTTAATTTCTGATTTTTGGCCCAAAATATTACTTTTAAAAAAAAATTATCGTAAGATTTATCCCAAACCATATTTGATAGTTATTTGAGCGAAAATCCCATTAATGTTAAGTAAATTTTTTGATTCAAAAGTTATTACAGTCATCAACCTGTCGGGTGAAGTACCGATCGGGTGAACTAACCGATCAGGTGAAGTAAATCTCAAACCCATTGCCATAGACTTTAATGTTAAAAATCAACCGTTCGGGTGAACTAACCGTTCGGGTGAAGTAAATTCCATTCCCAAACCACTTCACCCGATAGGTTGACGACTGTATCAGTTATTTAGTTCTAATTATTTCTGATTTAAATATTGTTTTGAAGTAATATTTTTTAAAAGAAATGATAAAAATCAGCGAAAGATTAGATTTAAAAATTACGAGTTTTTCAGTTATTTTAATCAAATATTTGTTTTTCATTAGAAATTTATTTTTATATTAACTTAAAATTATTTGAAATATAAGTCAAATAAAACTAAAGTCTGAAAAAAAGTTTACAATTTTTCTTATGATTCAATTGAAGTCTTCTCTCAGGGATGAGAACTAAATAGAGTTTCAGAGATGTCTAAACCTAACAAAAGTAAGAGTAGAAGTTTTAACCAAAAAATCTTGTTATGTCTCTTTGGTCTAGTGGTCAAAGAGCTCACCTAAAGAGCGAGCCTTTAGGCGAGCTCTTAAGGTGAGAGACATGAGATCGAATCCACAAAAACACTGTATTTAATGGACAACAAACAGATACTTAAGAAAATAGTATTTTTGGATTTTTAAACAATTTTTATCAAATAAAGACTAAAAGGGATTACTTTTATTAAACGTATTATTATTACAAATATTTGAATATAAAAAATAATTTAAAATTAAAGACATTTATGGCCACAACTTTCGATTTCGTTCTCTCTTTTTGAGGCAATCGATGAAAAGACAGATTTCAATGAGTGGTTCTCTTGTGATCGAAACCCGATTCTCGTCTCAAATAATTAACGCTTTCTTTCGGACTTCCATTTGAATTGTGGCGGACGAGTGTCTGAACCCTTCTTTACTTTTTTGGGTTTACTTTCGTTTTTGTT
>JAQIXI010002506.1:0-10173 GCA_034700165.1 Galumnidae sp. Gr-Ori-00277
ATAAACCAATTGATCTCATTTTGAAAATAATTTTAAATGAAATGCAAACAACAGTTAATTGTTTGAACACATATTTCTGTTAATTCAAAGGATTTTAAATTAAAAACTTTTTATAGAATTCATTTGATTTGAATAATTGTTTAATTAACGCATAAACTATTAACTGTTATTATTAATAGTTTCTATTAACTATAATTTCTATGATTAGAAAAATATTTGAACCAAATGTTGAAATTAAAATAATTCATAACTAATGGAAAACAATTGGATTAAGAATTACTGAATCCAAACAACATTTATGTCCGGACTCAGGACTATACTTTCAATTATTCAAACAATTCATTCAAATTTAATAATTTTCATAAGAAATAAGTCTTAGAAATAAATTTTTTAATAATTTATTAAATCTTTTGAATAAAAAATTTATAATTTCTTTCATAAAATGAATATAAATTTATTTTATGGAGTTATTGATTGAGAATTATATCCAGGTACTAATATCTTTGGTGGCCTCAGCTATTTCTTTATGAACTAAAGCACTCATTTGATCGAAATGTGGGGAACTTTTTAGATCATCCGACAAGTTTTTTGAAGATTTATCTTTTAAATCCCCGGAGTAAAGGCCACAATTGGAGTGACCCTTCACTATAAAGTTCTTTCTATAAGTTTTTGGTAATGGAAACGATTTTGGCGAGTCTTCCATACTATCAATACTATGGAAGTACTTTTTATTCTGTTTTAATGTTGAACCCGAAAAAAAGTATGACTGAAGTGAAGACTTTATATTCTTTTTCTTTTGACTTTTGGAATACAAACAGTCATTACTTTGACTTAAATTTTGTTTTGAAGTATTAGAAAACGATTTAAAATTTGAGTCAAACGAATAATTTTTGTGATTTTGAGGACTTAAGTAATTAGTTGTGATTTGAGAGTCTTTTTTAAACCTAAAGTTGTCTTTAATTGCATTGATTTGATTCATTGATATCGACATTCTTTTAGGAGAAAATTTTTTTTGATTCGACACTTCTTCGACGCCACTCTCTAACGACTCATCAAATTTTTGTTTTGGGTGGACATCAATAATCAATGGCTTATTATTAGATGAAAGAACCCTTTTATCGCTATTCTCTCGATTTTGTTTCCAATTCTTAAGAAAAGAGTGAGAATATGACTCTTCTATTCCATTGCATTCATTATAACTATTTTGAAGGTTTCGTTTGGAGTAATAATAATTCGATTCATTTAATTGTTGTTCGCATTCAACGTATTGACCAAAATTTGGCGGCGGATGTATTGCCGGCACATAAATGAATTCCTCCTCATTTTTCATGTTTTGGTCGTAATTATATTCACTTTTATTTTCAATTTTTCTCTTAATTTCATTGTTTTTCACTGAACTTTCATTTATTTGAATTGAATTCAAGTGAGAGTCAGTCCATTGTCCCAAATATCGAGTTCTGCCATTATTTTCTTCTCTTTGAAATTCTTCACTCTTTGAAGGCATTAAGACATTGAACTTGGACTTCAAATGATCCACTTCCTGTTCCAAGTCTTCGCACTTCTCTTTCAACTAAAATCCATTAGAAATCCATTAATCAATAATTAATTGGTCCGCAGACAATACCTCTCTTTCAATGGTCATCAAGTTAATTTTATCTTCTTCAAGTTTCTAAAGAAAAAAGTTTTTGTTTGAAAATTAGAGATATTTATCACTGAAAACAATGGATGGCTTACATTGAGAGCTCTGTGCAATATCTCAACTTCTTCTTTAAGTTCAGTGTTTTGACCGATTGATTGTGTTTTGGAAACAAATTTTTCGTTGACATCAATATATAATTTTTTAAATCTGATTATTTCAGTCCAAATCATTTCATCCTTTGATATATTCTTTTCTAATAAAATCTTTTTAAAGATTGGGTTCAGATCTAAGGGTATAGTAATTGTAATGATATGGTTAATACCTTTTCTAAATAGTGGAGATCAAGTCCTGCCTCTTCCATTTCGCACTGTAATCGTATTCTTTCTGCAACACTACTGGTTTTAGTCAGCAAAGTATTCAGTAAAGAGAGAGCGTTGCACTCAATGCTATTCGCAGAGAAACTGTTGGCTGAGTTAACCATTGAGACCAAGAACTTAAAGCGAACGGATTCACCAAAGACTATGCGTGTAGTGGACAGGGCTTCTAATACTTTGTTCGCACCTTCTGTTTGGTCACAAATCCTCGATAATAACTTCGATAACAAATTGTAAAAGAGGTTCAATTCGTGCGTCAATCCATCAAAAATTAATCAGTGCTTACCTGTAGTGCAATGAGTCGTGATTTTGTGAAATTACTAACAATACTCGCGGCCAAAGAGGAAAGACCTGTCTTATGAGATAATATCTTCTGTAGGGCTCTCTGTTATCAGTAAAGCAATTATTTGTTTAATCGTGCGATCGATCACTCAATTGAAACAAATTCTTACAGAATTTCTTTTGACTGAAAAGTGAAGACAACGCAGAGAATCGTATTCTAAGTTCTAAACATTTGACACAAAATTACATTTAATTAAATAAATGCCTTTAAATTAAACATAAGAACAAAAGATAGTAATTTCTTGTTCCCATTATTTTTATGACTTTAAATAAACTTACCAGGGCTCGTTTGAGGTAATTATGACGTTCTTTACTTCTAAATGACTTATCTTTAAAATCTGAAACTGAAGTTTTGTTTGAGACAGGAGTTTGTTGTCGGTTAAGACATAAACGAAGCAAATTTAACAGACAATGGATGCCATCGTTTTCGATGAATTCAATTAAAAACCTGTGAATTGAAAAGAATTTATTTATTAAAAGTCATTGAAAAGTGATTTAACACTAAAATTACTTTTATTTGAAGTCATTTCAAATTCTTATCAAAAAATATATAACAAAAAATTTATTGGTAATGACTTACGAGTCAAAAGCCGACTGTAAATCAAGTCCTAATTTTTTCAATATTTCACATATTTTTGGAAGTTCTGTATTATATTGTAGTTCATTATATGAACGAAATGATGAAAGACTTTCCTCTTCATTGCATTCAATTTTTTCTTTTTCGTTGTGGACTTCCATATAAAATATATAATCTAAAGCACTCAGAAAAGGCTGTCGGGGAGACATCTGAAACATTTTACAAATACTTATAAAAATAAAAGAATATATTTATTATTAAAGTTTATAGATATTATTAACAGCAAAATAAGAAATAAACTATTATTAATACTTTTACTAACACTAACTAATAGTATTAATAATAGAATTTATTTATAGGAAGTTATTTATTGCTATTTAGTAATGAATAGGAAGTTATTATTTAGTCGTCGATTGTATACTAATTGTTAAAAACAATCAAAAACTATAATTATATTTAATGAGTAAAACTTAGATTTGAATCATCTCTACTATAACTCAATTTAAATATAAGTTGCAGGTTATATAAGGTTTCTTACCGGATAGCCATCCATATTAGAATTATTTTCAATCTTCTCTTTTCCAAAAACACTTATTATATCTCTTTAAAGATCTACAGATAATTAAAAGAAATCGATTTTAAAAAGACTCAGAAATTAAAAATAATACAAACAAAACACAATTCACTGATAATATCAATAGTTTGTAATAATTTTTTCTCAATTATTTTAGCTCTAAATAAGTTACAAATTGTTGTTTCATGGTAAAATTTAAGCAAATCAAAATGATGTGACTCATATGAAAGTCTTAAAATAGTTGTACTCGACTCAAACTAAGATATTTTGAATTTTTCAAAAAATTAAATTAAAATTTTTTCTTTTAAATTTTGAGTTTTCTTTTTTGAAGGATTGAAATCAATGTTTGCGGGAATGGATTTAAAGCAAAACAATTATCTTATAATGAAAAATATCCGTTAAAAAGAGATAAGTTTGAGGCACTCCTTTAAGTCATTTGCAGGAATATATTTTCCATAAAAACTAAATTTTATTGCAAACGAATTGAAGTGAAGGAGTGTATAATATGAAGGAATGATTTTGTTATACATCTGATAATATTCTGGTTCTTTTAAAACCTCCCCCACTATCCTATCATTTGTTAATATTTATTAATTCAAAATTAGGGTCTCTTTCATTGCTTTGGGTATAAAAAGTTATTTGGTTTCAATAAAAATATTTAAAATTATATCTAATGAATGATTCAATGAACTCATTTCCTGCAAACAAAGATGTTTTGACGATGAAGTGATCCGTTTTAAACATTTTTCAGACATCAATAACTTATTTAAACCAATTCTCTTATAAGATGTTAAGTAATTATTTTAAGAAATCCTTAAAATATTTCTTAGAATTGTATTCAAATCATTAATCGATAAAATATTCAAAAGTTATTACAATTAAAATATTTTTATTGTATTTTTTAATACTTAAAACTGAATCAAATTTCAATTTATAATTTATAATTCATTTCAATGTTGGGGCGGAGGAGTCATTTGGCACTCCTTTGGTCAGAGATCGCATTTTTTAAATTTAAGGTTAAGAGAGCTCTCAATTAATTGAGTTCATCCAAATTGAAGAGAATATCAAACATTTTTGTAAATTTAGAGAAAATTTGTTCACATTTTTTCATTTATCTAACATTAATGCAAATAATGTTTTGTATTCAACAAAATTATTGGCAAATGTTTGAGACCTAACCTCAGGCTTTATTACACAATAATTTCTTTGATATAAAGTATAAAAAGAAACACAAAGTTATGTAAATATTGTATTAGAAATGAGTGAAGTATAGATTCGGTTCTGAAGGCAAAACTCATAACTCAATAAACTCTAACTTATGATAAGTTGTGCTCAAAAGGCGGCAAAAGTTTCTAAAATTATTGAGTTCTCCATTAAAAACAAATAAAAAGAAGAATTTCAGGCAATTCTTCTAAAGAAAGAATAGATGAATGAATCAACGAATCAACGAATTGGGTTATTCAACAAATATATTTTGTACTCAAATTAAATTAAATTAATACTAATTTAATATTTTCAAATGCCATGAGTAATAGCCCAGTAATAGCCAAGTAATAGCCAAGTAATAGCCTAGGGACATTTATTGTTTAACAATATTGTTATTATTGCTTTTGAAATCTTCAACTAATAAAACACTTTGCACTCAATCGTGAACTCATAAGACAACAGAAATTAAATTAAGTGCTGAGAACTGACCAAAATTTTGGCCCCTTTTATTCAATTGATTATTGAATAAAATTGTAAAATACATAAAATATAAAATTATTACAATATATTGAATTATTGCTAAATATAATTACAATAATTATATTATGTACTAAAACATCAAAAAACAATACAAAAAGAATTTTAATTAAATTCGTATAAATTTATAACAAAAGTAATTATAATCATTACTTTTTTTGCACTTATTATTGAGAAGAGTAGAGAACACTAAACGACCTGAAAGTGGTTTTTGTTTGATAACCAAAACTTAATTATTATTTGGTTTTGATTTTAACCACTTCTTGGCTCACATTTGGTTAAAAATCTGAAGAATGAGCTAAAAGTAAACTTTCAATAGTTTTCAATAGAATTTAAATTTAAGACAAAAAATATAAAATTTTACTTAAAAATAAGTTTAATTTCTTATTTGTGAATATAATAATCAATTTATCAGAAAATTGCATTCAATTAATTTTTGGTTTTGGGCTCATCTGATAAAAGTGGTCTATCATTGAAACATACAAACAATAACTACAAACCAAGGTATTAAGAATACTGTGTATAAAAAAATTTCTGAGTGCATTCATTTTATAATAATAAATATTATTACAATAAAAAAATAATATATTTAGTAAAAATGTACAAGAACTTCTTTGCTATCAGATATTGCATTAATAAATAACAGTTGATTACTCTTTGAAGCCAATCAAAAGATGCATCGCTTGCATTGGAAATGGCCTTTACTTTTATACTCTATTATAGGCCATAACATTGTTTGATTGAATGGACAAAAATCATGAAAAAAGGTATTCGCTCTCAAATTATTTTTTTCAATAAAGAAATTTTCATTTATAATGAAATCATTAATAGCGATACACATCTTTATATTATATTCATTGTCAATGACTCAAATATTTATAATTTAAAAAATGAATAATTAATCTGTAAACATCTTATGATTTATCTTGATTCATTTAAAGTCTAATAGAGCTTGCTAACAAAGAATAACAATCCTATCTCTTCCCAAAATGTTTTTGATGAGCTCTTGCTTTAAAGCCAACAAATTGTTTAAAATTTAAAGGTTTTATTTCGAGACTACATTTAGTTCACATTTAGTTAACTTTTTTAAGATTTCCTAAATAAAACTCAAAGAATGAGAACATTTGATATATAATACAAAACATCACTTTTATTGATATATTAAAGTCAATGAATTCATTTTAAATTTTATCAAATAATCAAATAAATAGTTTTATACTATAAACTCAACAATTTTGTTCAAATGTTTTAAAGGCTTACAATTAAGAAAATTGTGACTACAAATAAAAAGTACTTCGTCACTATAAAGAATCATCATGATCATTTATAAGATTTGTTTCATAGTTTTCTTTTATTGATAAATGAATGGAAATTATATAAACTATTAGTTATTTATTAACAATTATTGTAAGAATAGTTTATCATTTCATTATATTTCTGTTAATGAAATTGAGATAATATTTTGAAATAAGTTTTAAATTTTGTTTAAATGAAATTTCAAACTCAAGATTTAAGGTTTAGTTTTAAAGTGTCGTAAAAATCATTAGAAATTTTGTGAGAAAAATAAAAAATAAATGTTTACACAAATTGTGTAAAATTAGTTCAAATAAAATAATTAATGTCTGAAAATTATGTGAATTTTAAGTATTTATTTTTCTAAAATATAAAACCGATTGTTGTGTGAACTCAAGTTTTCCATAATTATTATTCTTCACCGAATGAACTTTTCACGCATCACTCTTCTCCCCCTCCCTTAACCTCCCTTTCTCTCAACACAGGGTTGGCACAAAACAATAAGTATAAGAATTTGTCACATTATTATTGTTATTATTATTATTATTTAAAAAAATAACATTTATTTACATATGATATGAATTATTAATTATTTGGAATTCATATTCATTTCGATAATTAAAAATTAATTGTTTTGTGAGAAAATACTGATAAAACAAAAGCATTAAATGCTTTACTTCTATTCAAAAGTTAATTGAGGGTATCTTTATATCTACAGTTATAAACTTGGTACTAATTTTTCTTTAGATATGATTGTTTTATGTAATCTATTTAAAAATGCTCAAGGCCATTCAATGTAAAAATATGAGATATAAGAGAATTTATGTATATTTCTTTATTATTTCCAAGATTTCAAAGATTGACAAAACAAATGCCACCGAAGATACCATCAATAATATTGTTATTAATTTTCATAAGACCTCAGAAGGAAGTCCAGAGGGTATTGGAAGTATTGAGGGGTTTATCGGGATAATCGAGGTATTTCAGGTATTTCAGCAATTAAACTTTATAATAAAAGTATTTAAATTCAGTGACAATTTTTACCAATTTTTTGTTTAGAATTATCAAACTCTTTCCAATAGTAATGAATGGCATTCAATACAAACCATTTGAGGGAATATTAGTTAATATTCTAAGAATTAATTAAATTCAAGTCTTCAATAGAATTATAGATTAAGTTTTATGGAAAAAAAATTCTATAAAATATTGAAATTTTTATTTGGAAAAATCTATTAACGCAAAGCTAGGATTTTTTATAATAGGACCTAGTAACTAGGTTAATTAACTTTTATAAATAATTTCAGAGTAATTATTATATATAATTTTTATATAGTTTAGAAATTTTAACTCGTTAAGATAAAAACATTTTAATTTAGTTGTTTTAGCTTGATGAAACCAAAACAATAATCAAGAAAAACTATAAATTTACCTTGGTATTGAAATTAAATCAAAATTTATTCTATACAAATTTATAATACAACTTGTCAAGCTTATTATTTTCTATTGAGAGGTTAATTTCTTTAATTATACCTTGTTTCATTAACAAACTTATGCTTAAATAAATGAATTGAAATTTAAGTTTTGAGAAATACCTGAAATCGTTGATTAAATCTTCAATTCTTGAAACTTTAGTAAAAAAATGAGAAAATTATTTATAACTCGAAATATAAAACTTTTTGAAAACACTTTTGGTTCTGATATAGAGTTTTAAAAAATGACTGAAGAAATACTCAAAATATATGAACACAACTTCGAAAACTCGTTCTTCTATCAGAAGACTGACTCAATTTAGTTGTAGTCTTAAGACACCAAACAGTTAAAAGTTACGGTTCGCTTCACACCAGAGATGTGGTGGGGTCTGTGCCCACTCAGCCACTGAGTCAATCCAAAAACCATTTCATGTCATATATATAGTAATAATTTTGTCTTTTTTGGTACAAAAACTTGTCGGCTAATTATGGTTCCGATTCCAATACATTTCGGAAAACACCGAACAAAGAAATATCAGTTTCTCAACACTTATGGCCTTTAATTTAAAGTTGACTATCATTTTAAGTTTATATAATAATAATTATTATTATTATTTAATCGATACTAACTTCGGGTTACTAACCCTCTAAACAACTCTTCACTTATTAATAAAAACAATTAATCATTAACTAGATATTATCAAGCAAATTTTTTAATAAAAGCATTTGTGTGTAACTATTACTAATAATTATATGTAACAAAATTTTTTCTCTATAATAAAGAATTACTTAAAAATTGAGATTTAATAATGCCCTTGGTCCTATTGGTCTTATTGATTCTTAATTAGTTAAATAACTTAATATCTAACTTAATAGGAATGGGAAGAGTTCTCTAAGAGTGCCCTAAGAGTTCCCTAAGAGTTCCCTAAGAGTGCCCGAAGCGCTTCACATTCAAATATATAATGATTTGAAACATTTAAAACTATTTTTTGCTTCATTTCATCCAATTCTGATAAACTAAACGGATATGAATTGAGACGAAATAATTGATTGTATAAGAGTTGTGCCAAAACTTATGAAATTTGGTTTTTATTGAAGTGACTCTTTTGATGTCTTCCTTTTATTACAAATAATAGATTTGTATTTTATTATATTATTAACGAAAATTATACCATATCTTACATTTCTATATACCTAAATACAAATCAAATTGTATTCTGTATTTTGTATTTATTTACAACTATAATATCCAAATAATAGTTTTGACTATCAATAGAGTCAATCCTTTATTTTATTTTATTTATTCAACAAAACTATGAATTTATTTTTATTTGAAAGCATTAGAATCTAATGATTAGATTTTTTATAATAAAAGATATTCCGTTTAATTGGAAAAATGTGATCATTTGTCCAAAACTTAATACTTAATACTTAATTCTTAGTTCTTAATTGTGGTCAAATCATCAGTTTTATCCTTTGAACCCGAAATCATCCATATATTCTCTATGGATAACATAAGTTCATTTGCACAGTACTTTTGCCAATTATAAGTCCAATTATTTAAATTCTAGACCTAATTTTTGACTTTTGGTAAAACATTTTCGGTTAGAATTAATAAACATAAAAGGCTTTGTTTTATAAACTTTTTATATAAAATATATCCCTATTATTGGTTTAAAATAACTTAAAATAATTTGTGTTATTAATGAACTATAAATTATAGTCTATAATAAAATTTAGATTTGGCTTTAAATTCAGAGACATCCCATAGCCCTGAGAATAATACATTTATTTTATTGAATTCCCTGAGAAATGTATGTCTTATAGTGAATGACAACTCTTTTAGAATTTTATTTTTCAATTCACTAATTTTTTAGCAATAAATTAATGTTAAAATATCAACACTTTGACTGATAAATTAGTTCAAAATATACACTCATTGTAAAAAGGGTGTAAAGTCGATTTCTTTGAATAAAATCTGAACCAAAAGGTATTTGAAAATTTCCTTTGAATCCCAACTATGGAATTTTTGCACCATTATAATTTCATTAACAAATATTTTGTATCTAGTATAATTTTTAAGTTATTCAATATTTTGTAAAAAAGCTTATATTTTGAATGTTCTAAAAGATATTCATTAAATTTAAACATATTCATAAACT
>JAQIXI010002507.1:0-10172 GCA_034700165.1 Galumnidae sp. Gr-Ori-00277
AACCTCCAACAAATTCTGATATACTAGATTAAACCCATAAATGTAGTGTCTATTGGCTTTGCCCTCAAACCTTGTTTATCATAAAATTATTTGAACTTAAATATCTCAAAAACTTTAAGTATAAAAAATTTTCGATTTCATATTTGAGATCAGCGTTAAATTTTATAAATTGTTTGATGATAATATTTGAAATTATTTCATTGTTTTATAATTAATTAGTTAAAAAGTATTTAAATTTTTGTTTTTTAAAAACGACATTTCATATTTTACAATCTAATATTATCTAAAATAATTATTAATTAAATATAAAGATTAAAATATATTAAAATTATTTCAGATAAAGAGAGATTGATTCAAAATTTAAAAGAGGTTTCAATTATGTCTAAATTAAGTGATAAATATATTGTAAAACACATTAATTCGTGGACCGAAGGAAAAATTATTGACAATAATTTAGTGAATTTTCTTTATATTCAAATGGAATTATGTTCGCAAAACTTACAACAATTAATTATTTCGATTAATCAATTGGATCAAGAATACAATATTATTCAATATTTTATACGAAGTCTTATATTCATTGAATTAATAGAATGTGTAAATCATTTACATACTTCTAAACCAATGATACTTCACAGAGACCTCAAACCACAAAATATTTTAATTAGTAATGAAAGAAATGGAAGGTTTATTAAATTATGTGACTTTGAATTATCTAAATCTGTTGAAAAATCGTTTCACACACAAGGAGTTGGAACTATGAAATATATGGCACCAGAAGTTAAAGATGATTCTGAAGATCTTGATTCCGGATTCAAACATTACAATGAAAAATGTGATATTTATAGTTTAGGGGTTATCGCAAAAGAATTATTTAATTTAAAATATACAATAAAACAATTAAGAAGTATCAATATCAGGTAAATATCAAACTTTTATTGGTAAAAATTATCAGTAATAGCAGTGATGGCCAAAGGAGCCGATCCTAGTAGGGGTGAGATGATCAAAATACCACTCCTTATAGCAAAAATCTCGACCCACCTAGTGCTTGTCCTTAGACGCTAATGTTAAGGGTTCAAAACTCTAAGGGGTATTTTACTAATTTTGCTTTTTTAGGGGGATACCCCCTTTGCCATCCCTGGTAATAGACTTTTTAAACGAAATTTTCAGTTAATTATGATTATGAAATTTTAATTAAATTCAAATAAGCAATATAAAAAAATAAAGTTTAGTTGAAAATTTTAGATCATAAATATTCAAATGAAATTGGTAAAGGTGTTATTGGTTAAATGAAATACACAAGGGAACAATCCTTTTAAAACTCTTAATAAATAAAGAAGGATAGCTGTTTCCACCCTACGTGTCACCCAGAATTTTTTGATAGAGGACATTGAGCTGAATTCAAAAATATAAAAATTTTTTAGGGAATTTAATAAGGTTTTCCCGCTAGAGGGCGTCAAAGTATGAATTTTTCTCTTATAAGATATGTAATCCCACTAAATCAAACATTCTGAATCAAATGGAATAGGTCTTTATCTCTTTCAACAAATACTTTTTAAGTTATACATGTTTTTTGGTATAATCGATCAAAACTCAGTCTGGTTTTCAAAAGTTTTCAAATTTTCAATTTTTTATTTTCATCAATTGTTATACTTCATCAAAAATCAATAGCAGTTTAAGTCATCAATTATAATCATTTAAGTCAATTGTGACAAACATTATCTGTGTAAACACAGTATAAACTAAACCTAAATTCCAATAAATTTATTGTGATACAGAAAAGAGTTAATATCTCTAATAGTTTTTCTATGAGAGATAACTCTCTTCTGCACACAACGATTCGATTACACAAATAATGTTTGTCACAATAGACTTAAATAATTATACGTGAAGAAATAAAAATTTATTCTAAAAATTAAATTTTAATTTTTGGAGTTTTTAAAAATAATTCTATTTCAAAAACTATTGATTATAGAACATTTTAGACAACAGCATTCGAATCAGCTTGAATACACCCAATGGAATTATCTAACTACCCCATGTTGACAAGGTGTATCTCAAAAACGACTTTATCAATTTTATTTCTGTAAAAAACAAAATAAATAAAAACTCCCCAGTTTTGTTATCCAAATTTAAATTTTTTGAAATTGAGCAGGGTTTGAAAATAAAATGAAATTCATTAAAATTTTAGAATTTATTTTAAAAAATAAACATTACCATGCTAAAACAAGTTGCCCTGGGTGATTTATTAGTTTAATTTTCTAGAAGAAGGTGTAAATTTTGCTTTGACATTGAGATCATTAAAATAAAACAATAAATAAAAGAGTTGTGTTTCTTTGAGTATTACAACTTTAAACACTAAAATTTCTAATTATTTAAAATCCAATATTTTACTAATTTTTCATTAGAAGACATTAACTAGAATAACTTTGTTACTTGGTATATTTTGATCAAAACACTAATAAGACTACCAAAACGCATTAAATGTAGCATGATTATTCCCATTATTTCGTAAAAAATTCCAAAATTTCAATAAATTTTGTTTTGTATTTTAACTATGCTTAATATTTAAAAAATTAATATCGGTTAATAAAACTGGAGAGTTTTTATTTAATATATTTTTTACCGCACTTAAATTGATCAAGCCGTTTTTGAGATATACGTTGTCAAAGTGGGGTAGTTAGATAGTTCCATTGGGTGTATATAAGTCCGAAAACATATATTGAAATCCAAAAATATACACTATGTAGATTTTTATTTTCTGACTTTGACGCTTTTTAACCGCTAAATCATATAAGCCATCAAAAATATATTTACATTTTTGAGTTCATTTTGTTGTCCTCTATCAATAGCTTTTTTAAAATCCCGGGTGACAGAAAGGGTTTTAGAAGCAGAGGGGCTGCCATCCTTCTTTATGATTATTATAAATTAAAAGTTTAAATTATTATTTTATTTAAATCTAGAAAAGAATTTTCACATATTCTCGAAAGTTTTAATGAGAAATGTATAAAACAATTTGAAAGTATTGCTGAAATGATTTCGCTAAACCCAGAAGATAGACCTAGTTGTGAAGAATTGTTATCACAAAAGAAAAAAGTAATTTTGAAAAGTAAAGATATTTTGTATAAAGAACATTTTTGCAAATTTGAAAAGGACAAAAATATTCCAATTTTTATGAAAATATTTGTGGAAAACTATGTTAAAGAAGGTATAAAATTTTAATTACAATTTATAAAATTAAATAATTAACAATTTTAGAATTGCCTCTACAATCAGATAATTACGATGATTTACATATTTTGAAACAAATAAGATTTGGTTTAAAAAAAGAAATTAAGATTTTTAAAGTTTTTGATGACGAAAAGGGATTTAATATTCTATTTGTTACAAGAGATGACAGAGTGTTTTCTTTGGGATCAAACACTTCCGGTTGTTGTGGTTTAGGTCACAACAAAAAAGTTGAGAAACCTGAATATATACCGGAGTTGTGTTATGAAAACATAGAAAATTTCTTTACAGGATACAGTTTTGTTTTGGCTTTAAATGACAAAGAATTATATGGATGGGGCCAGAATAATTTTGGGCAATTGGGCCAAGGATATGAAAGTGATTTAAACGAATATCTGAGACCAGGATTAATTTCAATTCAAAATGAAAAAATTATTCAAATTAGTTGTGGTTCAGACCATACACTTGCTTTGACATCAAAAAGAAATGTCTATGGATGGGGTGATAATAGTTATGGGCAAATTGGTTGTGGGCAAGAATATGGTTTCAAGATATTAAAACCAATTTTACTAAAAAAGTTTAAGAATCATACCATTACTGGTATTATATGTTGTTATAACAGATCATATGCTTTAACCAATGATGGAATAGTTTACAGTTGGGGGGATAACCAATTTGGACAATTGGGCCATAACTTAGAGATTAACTCAAATGTTTTTGAACCTAAAATAATTAATATATCAAATGTTATATCTGTCTGTCCTTCAAGTGTTAATACATATTTTTTGACAAAAGAAGGATTCATTTATTTTAGTGGTTTATATTATGATGAAAATAATGAACAATTATTTCAGAAAACACCGAAACTTTTCAACAGAGAAATGAAGTTCTTTGTATTTCATTCAACCCCTTGTTATCAAGAAAGAATTTTAATCTCTTTGGCTATATCTGGAGAAATTGTTTATGAATTAAATGAAGGAGAAATTTTCAAAACCAATTATCAAACATTCTTTACATATTTTTCGGATTTATATGCATTAACTTATAAAACAATTTATTTAAAATATAATACTTCGAATAATAATTATATAAATTGTAAGTATTTATTACTCAATAAATAATAACAGCTATAAACTATATTATGTTTATAATAAAATATAAATTCATAAAGGTAATGATGGCCACCAACCATTTGACAAATAATTATTTTTGATAAATTTTCTCCACCTAAGGCTTATTTTTAAAATTGCCATAAAACACCAAATAGGTCATTTTTATTTAACGTATTCAATCAAAATAAAGTAAAAAAGCTAATAATTTTGTCAAAATAAACTTATAATTGTTAAAAACAAACTTTGGTTTCCATAAATTTCTTAAATTTACAGTTTCGGAGTATCATTTGAAAACTGTTAATGTTTTTATGCATTTTTATTGTTTCAATGAGAGGCATGGCCACCGGGGGTATAGCCAAAATTCCATCCTGTGATCGGTGAGGCACATCCCCCTTCCGAAGTCACGAAGGAAAAAGAGGAGAAAATTTCGTAAAAAGGGGGATAATTTGATATGGCAAATGATCTCGATTTCCAGGGGGGTTTGGAAAATACCCCTCTGGAGGCCTAAAACCTCGACCAACCTAGTGCTTGTCCATAGGCGTAATGTTAAGATTTTCAAAATCCAGGGGGGTATACGGGTAATACCCCCTATTTGCCATATCAAGAAAAAATAAAGAAAAAAAGCAGATTAAAAACTGGAAATAATAGCAGAATTATCCAAAATCTTAATAAAAGCTGTATTTACGCTCAAATTTACAGCTTTTAAGCGTCAATTTATAGACTGTATATTAATGTTTTCAAATTTTGAGACACAAAAATTTGATTTTTTAGGTTTTTTAAGTTAATTTAAGATAAAATTGATTAAAAACTATTAACAATTGAGTAGAATGTGCTAATAAATGCATAAAAACACTAAAAAGCACTCAATACCCATAAAAATAGTTCATTTTGGCTTTTGTAAAAATACCCTTCCTGTCGCGAAAAAAATCGAAATACTTAATTTCACTAATCTTAAATACCCCTGTAAGACGATCCGTGGCCATCCCTCATTAGCAGAAAACATAACTAAAATGCATAAAATTTACAGTTTTTAAATGATAAACAAAAACTAAATTTTACAAACTTATAAAAAAAGAGTTTGATCTTAAAAAATTACTATAATATTTAGTAGCAATTTTTAAAATACCAACTAAAATTCCATAATGAAACTATATGATATTGGTATTTAATTTCATATTTATTGATATGATTTTCAAAGTTTAATCGAAATTTTTTGAATAAATTTTTTATAATTTATACTTTAAAAATATATTTTATATTTTTATTTAGTTAACCTTGGAGAAGCTATTCCTTTTAATAATATTAATGAAAAAATATTTGAAGAAAAATTTGAAATTGAAAATATAATTGGTTATGGTAATTCTGGACCAGTTATAAAAGTAAAAGAAAAATCAACAAACAATTGTTTTGCATTCAAAATAATAGGTAATTATACAGTTAATTTCTTAATAGTTGGAATAATACTATGATTTTCCATATTGTTTTAAATAGATAATAGAATATTTATAGTTGGGATTTTAAAGCAAAACTTTTAACATCCCAACAAATATTTATTTCATTAATTTTTTTGTAAATCAATAAAATATTTTAAAACACCAGGCTAATTTTCAGGATTTAATGATTTTTGTTAAGTAAGCCAAAAAGCTACAAATCATATTGCTTCTTGTAAGTTTCTTAAGATATTTGAAAAATTCCAGAGTTTTCTTGTGCATAATTAAAATTAAAAGCAGAATTAAATTATCTTGTTAAGTTTTTGTTTTGTGATTTTTTTAGTGATACATACAATTATAAATATTTTAAGTCATCATAATAATAGTAATAACTTAATGATAAAACCAAGAAATATAATTTTTATTTTTACTTAATACACAAGATACTTTTGGAAATTTCAAATATCTTAATTAATTTAAGAGAAACAAGATAAATTGTAGCTTTTTTGGCTTACTATACAGAAATCATTAAACCTCGAAAATTTTTATTGAATTATAGAAAAAATAATTGATGAATAAGTGATAAAAATTTGGTTTTAAAATTGAAATATAACCTAGATAAAACAGCATTCATAGTCTTATTCCTACATAATAAGAAGCTAACTGTAAATATATTATAATTTATAAATTATTCTTTTTTTAGAAGAAACAATTTTTGAAAAGTTTATTGATAGAATCAAAATGGATTACACTATCAATTATATAAATGTTTGGAAGGAATATAATAATAAAATTGATAAAACACTTTGTATTCAAATGGAATACTATTCATTAAATTTAGAGAATTTTATTAATTTATTAAATTCGTTGGAAGAAAAATACAAAATTATTCAATATTTTATAAGAACTGAACTTTTGATAGAACTGATAGAATGTGTAAACCATTTACATTCTCCGACGCCTCCTATTCATCACAGAGATATTAAACCACAAAATATTTTTATAAACGTTGGAATAAATGGAAAATTTTTGTTATATGATTTCGGCTCATCAACACTAATTAGCTCATATATAAGTAAAAAAAAATTTAACGAAAAATATATTGCACCGGAAGTCAATGAAGATAAAATAAATATGAATTTCAATTTCTCCAAAGAGTGTGATATTTATAGCTTAGGGGTCATCGCAAAAGATATCTTTAATTTGAAACAAATTATTGAAGACATTGAAATTCTCGAATTACAGTAAGTTTTATGAATATACAGTTAAGGCATAAACATGTGGGCATAATTCTGAAAATGGTATTACAATTTAACTAGGTTGTAGTTGGAAATTTCAAACCAAATTTATATCGCCTATTCAATAATTATTCTATTTTATAAATATATAAAATATTTTGAAATCATCAAGCTATTTCTTGAGATTTATTGATTTTTAAAAAGAATGCAAAAAAATATTGACAAAATAGTCTCTCTCTCTCCCAAAATATTCAAGATATTTGAAAAATTCTAAAAGTATATTATGTATATTTAAAAATAGAAAAGTGAATTTTCTGGACTATTTTGTCAATATTTCGGCATACTTTAAAAAGCAATAAATCTCAAACAAGGTTTGCGTTCAAACTCAAAGAGCACTACATTTACCGGCTAAAACTAGCATATATTCAATTATAATATAAAATATTAATATTTATTAATATAAAAACTAGTAGGGGAAAGACGATTCTATATACAACCTTTACACTATAAATGTAGTGAAAAATAGTTTGGTGATTTTAAAGTTTTTTATATATTTATAAAAAAGAATAATTATTGAAAAGGTGATATAATTTTGTTTGAAAATTTCTACTACAACCTAGGTAAAAATATTATGCCATTTTCAGGATTATCCCCACATGTTTATGGCTTAACTGTATATAAGTAATAAAAAAAATAAATTTATATTACATTTTATTTTAAGGAAAAAATACAAATCAATTAATTTGGAGGAAAAGTTTAATAAAATTTTTATAGAAATAAAGAATATGTTATCACAAAATCCTAAAGATAGACCCGATTGTCAACAAATAATAAATAATAAAATGGAATGGACTCTAGAAAGTGATATTATTTTGTCTAATGAATGGTTCAATTCTTTTGAAACAAATGAGCATGTTCCTATTATAATGAAAAATTTTGTAGAGAAAAAGTTGAAAAATAGTGAGAATACATACTATATCTTTTGAGAAAAAATATTTATTTATTTTTATTTTTTAGTAATTCCTTCAAAAAGTGCTCATTTTTGTGATGAATTTGAAATTTGTTCAAAAATAAGAATTGGTTTAAAAGAGAATATAAAAATATTTCACGTTTTTATTGACAAAAAGTTCCCAAATTTTGATGATAAATATGGAAACAATGTTTTATTTATTACAAGAGATGACAGAGTCTTTTCTTTTGGATCCAATACTTTTGGTGGCTGTGGTTTTGGACACAATAGACGAGTTGAGAGACCGGAATATATACCGGAGTTATGTTATAAAAACATTCAAAATTTTTTTATTGGAATCAGTTTTGTATTGGCTTTGAATTTGAATCAAGAATTATATGGATGGGGTCGAAATAATCATGGACAATTGGGTCGAGGATATATTAGTTTGTATAATGATTATTTGAAACCAGAATTGATTTCAATTCATAACGAAAAAGTTACTCAAATAAGTTGTGGTGGATCATATACCCTAGTATTAACCTCAAAAGGAAATGTTTATGGATGGGGTGATAATACTAAGGGACAGATTGGCTGTGGAGAAAAATATGGAAAATTAGTTTTAAAACCAATTCGACTAAATTTTTTCGAAAATCATTCAATTGAATCAATTTATTGTTCGTGTTATGGATCTTTTGCATTAACGTTAAGTGGAACGGTTTTCAGTTGGGGTTGGAATCAATTCTGGGATTTAGGACACGATATGGAAATTAAAACAAAAAATTTTATACCAAAATTAATTAATATATCGAATATAAAATATGTCTCTCCTTCGACTAATAACACATATTTTCTAACAAATGATGGGCTCATCTATTTTTGTGGCGAATATGAAACCGAAAATATTTGCAAATCATTTCAGAAAATACCAAAATTAATTAAAAGTGAAAAAAGATTTTCTTCTTTGAGAACAACAAATATTGATCAAGATAAAATAATTTCCTCAGCGGTTAGTGGAAATCATATTTACAATTTACTTGGAAATAATATCTCTAAAAAATTTGATGACAATTCTGTTTTCAATTATTACGCAAAAGTATATAATTTGACACAACATACTATTCATATGGAACGAATCAAACGGCATTTTGGGCCAACATTTTTGATCCCTAACCCAAACATTTTTATACTAATAATTACCTTACTTTTATTAATACTTTTGTTCAATATTTTTTGGGTTTAAATAAAGTTCTAAACTCATTCTCAGCTAATTATTTAATTGTGTCGTTACTTTCTCGCTGACCCTGTATATTTCTTAATAAAAATCGATAATTCAATTGACTTACAATTATTTAATTTTTATAGACTATATGCAGGCAATAGGCAGACAAATACAAATCTTTCTGAAGTTAATAATAATAGTTTAAAAAAATGTAATCATACATTCAATAAATATTGATTTATAAAATAAATTTATACTAAAATTAATTTTGAATTTTTCTATTAAGGAAAGGTTAGTCATTGAAATATTACTCATAAATATCTACATTGAAATAAACAATAATTTCATAGAATAATCAATCAGTAAAATGTTGTCAATTTCAATTAAATATCTTTTAATTAACAATAATATGATTTTATAAATCAAATCGAATTCCATTTTAAACAAATAATAACTTACAATTATATTGAACAAGTAAAGTTGTGTAAATTTATTAGATTTGAAATTCATATAAACAGCGATGGTAAAAGATCTCCATCTCAAGGGAAGGTATTTTGTAAAATACCACACCTTTGAAGCAAAAAACCTCGACAGACCTAGTGCTTGCCCATAGACGTAATGTTAAAGTTTTCAAAATTCCAGGGTGTGTTTTGACAATTTTTCGCTTCAGGGGGGAGGGTACTCGGGTAATACTCAAATCCTATTTGCCATCTCTGATATAAGTTTTATTAAATTATTTTGAAATCCAAAATTAATTTCTTAATAAAAATCGATATTTCAAAGGTTTTTAACAGGGATGGCAAATAGGGGGGGTATTCCAAAATACCCCCCCCCCTGGAGCCGAAAAATCGGTAAAATACCCCCCTGGGATGAGCGCGAGAGGAACCCCCCTCGAGCCGGCGCGAAGCGCCGGCTAGATTTTTGGCTAAATTACTGAAAAATCGGGAAAAAATGAGCAAAAAATCCAAAAGATAGCTGTACTTGTTAAGAAAA